>JARLTB010000248.1:2252500-2342500 GCA_030141615.1 Unio pictorum | reverse complement strand
TTCTGATAGTGTATTGATTAAAGCGGAATCAGTAGATGCTATGATATAATACTTGCCGTGCAAACAATAAAATTCAATAAATAACGCCTCGCCTTGTGACCAGCATATTCGAAAAGTACTACTCCATTCATTGCAAAACTATGTATGATTTTAAAATGTTAAAGGTTTAAGCAAGTAACAACATTTAATTTGTGATACTGCATTTATCATTTGAGAACATAATTTATTATACAAACAATGACAGCAAAATCAAACTGAAACATTAATTTCATTGTTTTATTTCTGCACCATAATATTACTGCTCTTGCTATACTTATGCTAAAGTAATTTTATTAAATGGAGTTTTGATAGTGCATTTGTATTTTGTATATCCTCCTAACTGACTATTGTCACACAGTGGAAGCTTGATATGATCCTTGTGTGTTTCATAATATAACGAACATGTCCGATTTTCTGTTGAAATAAATAGTGACAAGTATTCCTGTGTTGTTAAATATATTCATCTCACTTTCATGACTAAATGATTAACATTCCTAATTCTCGTAACTCCCACTATGCTCTTACGCATGATGTAATTTCAGACCCTTACTCTCCTTTGTTTTGTGTATTGAAATTATTTGCCGATGCAGGCAGCAGCGACTACTGTTTTGATTGGTTGATTGAATTTCATTATGCTAATGTACTTATGGCATTGACTACTGATGTAGCAGTTGTAATAAAATAAAAACGCTAAGCCATGCCCACGACAGTGCTACATGTATTATGGAACCCTATAATTGTATAATACATTCCAACTGAAATCAGTAGCAGCAGAGGAGGCGAATCCTACAACATTTTTAAACAAGTTTTCAATGAAATCAGGCTTCTACGGCCAAGGTGTGATGAATGGGATAGCGTTTTTAAACAAGTTTTCATGGATTAGGATAAAAAAAAAATAATGAAAAAAAGGAGGCGAGCCGGACAACGTTTTCAATGAAATCAATGAAATTCTGAAATGAGTAAAAACTTTTCAACCAAGTCCTTAGAACGAAAATCACTACGACTTTACAAACAGACTAATTTGTAAAACTTCGTCTTGTAAATCAATTAGATTATTAGACTGGTCAGTGAGTTTGAAATTAATTCTGGTTAATGAATTATTATGACATCGCATATAGACTGGATTCACCGGAGATTCAATAATTAGAAACCCTGGAGGAGCTGTTGGTGCAAATGAATACAAAATATATCCTTGCTGAGCTTGATTTGATCGTTCTAAATTTATTTGATAGCTTCCTTCGATAACATCACACACTAAATTGATCGCTATCACCGATGAAATATTCACATTGAACGGAGCAATATTCCTGCCACCACCATCTGGGTGATTATTGTGTTTGAGGATAGTTGCTTGTGGTTGTGATGTTGTTTTTTTCCACGTATCATGAATTATTTTAAAACCAATATCGATGGCATCACCGAGAGATTTTTGTAGTTGTGGTACGTTATATCCTGGTAGTTTGAATGTGGGGATATCTTTGACGGGGATTTTATAGTTTGTTGCAAATGTACTGATTAATGCTGTTGCTGTATTTTCTTGAGCACCATGGTGCACTTTATGGTGGTTTTACATTTGTTCTCTTTGTTGTATTACGGTAATGAATCCGCAAACATTAAATTACGCGTCTTAGACCAAATCTTTTTTTTAAATTCAGAATGGTTTTACAGACATGCGATATAATGTGTTTATTCTCTTATTAAAGACCCAAGGACTATATGCATGAATGTGCATCATTTCAGCCAATAACTGAGATCGTAGAGCAAATGTTAAAATACAAATAATAGGGCTTGAATATACGAAACAGGTTTTATGTCGCATTTCTGATGTTTTGGATTACAAATTGAAATTCCAGCAATAACAGAGGTATACCACTGATAGCTTAACACAAATGTGTGTGTGTGCGTGTGTGTCTCTGTGAGTCTGTGTGTAGTGTGTGTCCAATCCGTGTTCATATATTTTCTGCTGCAGAATGTGATGAAACTATATAGATATTTCATGGTTTCAGTATATTACACGGTAAATCGGGTAATTTAATAATATACTTACGATGACTCTGTTACATTTTCCATTTGCTCTTAAACATCTGACGGTCATGAACGCTCCATTTTCCACATCTTGGTAGTAAGCCAGATCCTTTTCAAATTAATATGTGCATTCTTTAGATGAATATAATTACTCTCTCTCTCTCTCTCTCTCTCTCTCTCTCTCTCTATCTCTCTCTCTCTCTCTCTCTCTCTCCACACAGATATATATATCAGCTCGAGGACAAACCGACTTAGATGACTAACTCTATTTCTGTTATTTTTACTATGTTTTCCTTCCTCTAAATTTAATGCAAATTGATACTTCTCAAAGAAATATATTTTAAAAATATTTGAATCATATGGTATATAAAAATAATACATTAACAAATTTAGCCGTCATGAGTGATTCGATCTTTTTATCTTCTATATATCACCTTGAAAGATTGTTTCAGTTTAGACCTATTAAATTGTTCTAATCGTGCATTTGGTAATTGGAAGTAATTACTTTGTTATTTTAAAATGTTCACCTTCGACATTAACTGAATATATATATATATATATATATATATATATATATATATATATATATATATATATATATATTAATTGAATATATACCCTGGGATTTTCAAGGTCTTGCCTGATTCGATTATTTGTTTAGTGATTGCAAATTTCTACTTATCTACAAAATAATATATTTGACCATTTTATAATTGCATTACTAAATTATTACTGGTAATTATTTTTTAACTTTTTTCTTCTAATTTTTAAAATATATTAGGTTTTATATTCCTGTATGTGTTATATATGTTATTTGCATGTTAAAGTCTTCCACAAGTTTTGCAGTAACAATATTTAGCGAAGTTAGTCTTTTATTTCTCTTGACTATTTAATATACGTATTTAAACCGCATGTTGTTTGCTATATGCATTTTATGATTAACGTTCACAACTCAAGATAGTCTTGGAAAATTGTAAATCTTTAGTTAAATTTCGTTACGTATCAAGATTGAAATAAAAATGGAATGTAAAATTCACGATAAAAACTAAATAATGATCACCAATGAGCCAGAAAAGAAACCTTCATAAAAGACACAACATCCGCGTAAAGTAAAACTTGAAAGAATATTCGGAAAACGTTCGTAATAATTTTAAATTACACTGACGATAAAAACGAATATAATTCTCCAGGTGCGACAGCTCTCCATAGAATATCACAAAAACTATATAACAACACATGACTCAAATGAACGAAACTAAAAGTAACACAATCTGTTGTATGATGGGTAGTGGTTTAGTTCTTTATGTATTCAATCCATTTGGCAAACATTAAAATGTTCTAACTGTTGGATAGGTCCACCACAGGAGTATCGAAATACCGTCGACAAATACTTCGGAAAGGTACATCAATACATCATCGATATCTGTAGGAATAAACACTCTACACAAGTATAGCTATCTAGAAGAAATAACAAATGTTAGGTTGTATATAACCCAGTATCTGAAACGCCTGATAATGATGTTTTCATCTGATATAATATGTGCGTATTTCTTTCGCTAACTAAATTACAGCTTGTAAAACAAAACAAAAGAAGAAAAAAAGTAAATCAAATATATTTACAGAGTAGTATTACATACTGCTCTTATCGATACAGGATACTTGTAAATAGGTTCATTAATATTTTAATAGGTTCACAATCAAAACCGTTCATTGGATAAATTAAGCTATTCATTGATTGTATTTACTCAATTTAAAGTTGAATAACTATTATTGATATGAAGCTGATAAAATACGATATTCATTCTGCTGATTCTGTATAAAAATTATGGGGACAGGGAAAAACATAATTAATAGAATAAACCATGAAACATTACTCCTCTATCTTAATGCTGGATAAAAAAGGTTTTCGAAAATTATTGATGTTTGCAGTTTGTACACAATCAACAATGTGTATTGCAGAAGAACACAAATCATCATTCGACTTGGATTTAGCCAGCATGACGTAGTTGTAGATAATGGACGACGGATATGTGTTACCCAATAAATCGATTGCATTGTAAGTGATAAGTATTCTCTAGATACTAGAACACAAGAACGTTTGCAAACATATTAAAAATTTTATAACCAGAGCAATCTAACACAACAAAGCTGTGAACAAGTAATATAAAAGTGATAGGACGTTTTGACAAAAAAACGAATACAGTAATGAATGGAAGCAATTTCATCCGATATAGATATTTCTAGCGGCTGAATTGTGTCCATCATGAATAGGAATTATTATTTTTGTTTTTATTTAATGCATGAATAGAAATTAATATTTTTGTTTTTATTTAATGCATGAATAGAAATTATTATTTTTGTTTTTATTTAATGCATGAATAGGAATTATTATTTTTGTTTTTATTTAATGCATGAATAGAAATTATTATTTTTGTTTTTATTTAATGCAGGAATAGCTATTAATGTGTTTGTTCCCCGTTTTATTGAATGCAATTCAGTCTAGCAGTTCACGCAGTTTGTTTTGAAAACTTCGAATGATAACATATTTGAACAAACTATGAAACATCCAGAATACGACATTTTTTGAAAGACGTAATGACGTGGATGTGCTTGCAAGGAAACCGTTGATGTAAAAGCTAAACACGACCTTTATTCTAAAAATAACGTTTAGAATCAAAAACAATTATACCACCAGTATGTATTCCGCTTTTTGAAATCATAGAAAAATGTAAAGATATGTCTCTGTTATGAACGAAAATAATGTCGATTTTCAGAATATAAGGATGAAATTAAGATATTATTTATAGCTTGATAAACCGTTATTTAAGAGAAAAATAACATTTATATAGCTAATGTAATATATATTTGCCTTTTGACATGCTCAATGCTAAGATTATACTATATTATTACGTTTTATCCATTAAGTCATCTTGCGAGGCCATTCGTACATTTTCTATCTCCATTTCCTTGGGCATTTCATTTTTCAACCGTTTACATAAAGTGCAGAATGGGTTATTGCCGATCCGTTACATTTATTGTTCTCTTTCTGTTACCATAATAAGATATCTTAATCTTAGTTTAATGATACCCTTTTAATATGTTTTTTGTTAAACGCAGATAATTAATCATGAATGTAATGAGAGTCCAACTAATCTCAAGATCAGAAAAGCCAACCCCTTGAGCTTATGAAATCCACATTCCTCAGCACCCTAAAATCACACTCTTTGATCAAATAAGTGGACAGGAGTTACAGTGCCATAATCATTGCTTAGGGAGCAGTAATTAATACAGCAACATTTTGGTAATGTATTGAAAACTTACCGCCTGTCCTAAATCTAGTGATTTCGTCGAATGAAATCTACCGTCTTTTAATTTCTGCAGGACATGAACGTCAGCGTTTGGATTAATATGATGATTTCTCATTAAGTTTAAGTTCAGAGCTTGCGATCCGCGACTGAGAGTAAAGGTCAATTCATCAGGGAGGTCAAAGTCACTGATTAGACGTTTGTCTGTCTGTAATCCGGTAGTGACATCCTTCAGCCAAACAGTTTCCGCGTTGACTCGTGCTGACGAAACAGAGAAAAGGTAAGGTTTATAAAACAAAGTGAACAATGTAACAGAATTGTTACCGAGTGGATGGTTGATTAAATGAACAACACAAACAAAATATGTGAAAGATAATTTAAATTAATGAAATAAATTATTAACGAAAAAATAATGATGTATCAACACAATAACTCATGCGTTCAACCCACAATTACACTCACAACCATTCACAATACATGAATACATTAAATATTAATACAAAATAAAACACAGATACAAAGGAATCTCTTGGACTATACACAGATCCAATGAACCTTTACAAAAGTTATATTAACGCAAGTATAAATTGCGATAACAAATACAAACATCAAACTATGCTATTGCACGTATTGATTGCGACAACTAGCACGAACATGTACATGTATTTCATCAAGTTGCTAACTTTTATTGAGATTCATGTAATCCCTTGAAATACTATTGTGATTTGAAGTAACTATGTAAATATAACAATGTATTCAATTTACTACAATTGCAACACACACATGTGTCTCGACCCTGTATAACCCGTACGATTCACCAACTGTTGAATCGCCGCCCAGCTTCCCCGAATACCGAGGGTTGACCAGTACTTTTATCGGCCGTTTGTCCTTCACGGATCCACCACAGTTATACGTACAGACAGCATACAGCATCTACTAGAACCAACGTTCCCAAATACCTAGATGCCACCCCGGATGTTTACACCTCTCCGACACTCAGACTTCTAGATTTCCGGATATTTACACATCACGACAGATGTAGACGGACAGACAATCCGACAGACAGACAGTCAGATACCTCAATGTGATCTCACAATCAAATGGCACAAATACAGAACAATCAATCACATTCAGCTACAATCCAGAAACATTCAGTGACGTTCAGCTACAATCAGATACGTTCAGAGACGTTCAGCTACAATCAGATACGTTCAGAGACGTTTAGCTACAATCAGCAAACATTTCAGAGTTGCTCCGCTACAATATCAGAGATGCTCCGCTACAATATCAGAGACGTTCCGCTACAATATCAGAGATGCTCCGCTACAATATCAGCAAAAATTTCAGCCCTTTGGCTGGAGAAAGAATGACGAGTTATCTTTCCTGTGATAAGATGCTTTTGGTCCGTAATATTATCAGAAATATTCTGCCTTATATATCCTCAAATAGGTGAGCAGAATTCACGGCAAAATTACCGTGCACCCCGTGATTCTATTGTTCTTGACTTCAAGTGATACGAAGTCAGATACATGCAAATCGTTACACGCCGCTTACATTGGAAAAAACCACTTATTCACCCCAGGTAATGCATGTACGACTAAAAAAATGGTGAAATTAGTTTGTAATTCAAGAAGAAATAAATTCAATTTTCGCCTAATTTTGTGACAAACAAACACACCATAATGTCGGGAATTCCCATATAAAAAAGATTCTTTCGGTAAACAACGCATGTGCAGCAAAGTAAGTCGAATCAAATATTTTAACAGGATAAACCTGTATGGATGCTTGGATCAAATGACTAAACAACACAGTGTGATGGTAGATGGAAATTCATCGAATGGGTTCATACAAAATTCATATATATCTTCTACATATAAAGTGCTTTTTTCATGCTCTAAAACATAAATTGTTCTATCCAAACAATTACAAATAGTTAAACAAAACAAAATTCATATATCCGAAATAAAACTCTCTTATAATTAGAATAAGATTCGAATAATCTCTTGTAATTTCACACAATGAAACTGAAATTCAAATAATCTCATGGAATTAAAAAAAAAACTTATAATAATCTCACTTCATCAAAACGACTCAAATTTTACTCAATTAAACTAACACTCGATTGAAACAACCATGACTCGGGCGTTTGTAAGGCCGAATGATTCATAAATATTTGTAAAAATTTGTCAAATGTGCCCAATGACAAACTACACAGTTCTCCCGAATTCTTGGGTTGGCCCAAACATGTACTGCTTCCAGTGGGAATTACTCGAATTAAGGCGAACACAGGGCTCAGCTGACCATGTTGTATAAGATTGTGAACAACTTAGTGGACATACCAGCTAACAAATACCTGACACTTGCATATAGCCAAACTAGGGCAAACTAGCAAGGAACAAATTAGAATAGATGCCAGCATCGTCATCTTCTTTTAAGTTCACCTTCTTCACAAGTAACACATGGGTGAGGCTGGATATGTATGTTAGACTGGAGTCTGTCATTGAAACATAGCACAGAGCACAAATGTTGTGTTTGATTCTGTATCGAATTGATAGCCAGTCTAGGGTACAGAGCAGTGGTACTCTAAAGATGATCCGTGCAGCTGTGTTTTGATTTTTTTGAAGTTTCTGGAGTAAATATTGTGACGAACCAGACAGAATTGAGTTACAATAGTCCAGTCTTGAAATAATAATGAACACACAAGTGTTTTAGTGGCATCAACTGGAAGATATTTACGAATGAAACTTATGCGTCTCAATTCAAGATATGCAGCCTTGCATATGTTCATGACATGTTTTGCAATGTGAGAGTACTGTCTAGAGTAATGCATAGGTTCCGTACTGACTGTGAGAATTTAATGTTGGTGTTGCTGATAATTATTGTCCGAGTAAAGGATGTCAATGACAAAGTATTTGTGTTGTGATCAGAATAGCCTCAGTTTTATCATCATTCATCTGCATCTTGTTACATGTCATCCATGATTTCACATCAGCACTTCTCTACTCCATGGATGGTAGCATCAACTTCAGTGTGGTGGCTAGACTTGTATATTTGGGTGTCATCAGCATACAATTCGTACGACACTGGGTGATGATCTATGACACTTGAGAGCGGTTAAGTATACAGAATGAAGACAACAGGTCCCAGAACAGATTCCTGTGGAACACCACAACATACGTCAACTGGGCTGGAGTGAATTTCATTTGCAGATATAATTTATGTCCTGTTGACTAAATAGGATTTGAACCACTGTAAGACTATATTGAATTGCCAAGTACACGCTGGAGACGGTGAAGTAATATATCATGGTTTATTGTGTCAAATGCTGCCGATAAATCCAGGAGAATGAGGACTGTAATCTTTCCACTATCCAAAGCAGAGAGAATGTCACTTTATACTTCCAGAAAAGTAGTTTCCGTACTGTGGCAAGGGAGATATGCAGACTGTACATAGATAAAAAGACTGTTTGAATTCAAATGCGATGCAAGTTGAGTTAGAACAACCTTTTCTAAGATTTTCGATATGAATGGGAGATTAGAAACTGTGCGGTAGTTCTTTAAATCGTTATGGTCCAGTGTTGATTTCTTCAGTAGTGGCTTTACGATGGCAGTTTTGAAAAAATGATGGGAATTCCCCTGATGTGACAGAGATATTAATAACATCAGTTAGTGAAGGCATTATTGGGTCTAAGCACTCAAGCAGCAGTGATGTTGGAATTGGATCAAGTTCACAAGACTTTGGTGCACGTTTCATTACGATTGTCCGTACTAAATCAATAGAAACAGGTTCAAATGCTCCTAACGGTTGTCGCTGAAATTCTTCATCATAACTGTATGGTAATGAATCAGTTGAAATTGTGCTGTCAAGCGAATCTCTAATGGTTTGTACTTTGTCATAGAAGAAATTTGCAAATTGGTCTGGTAAGTTCAGTGGAGAAAAAATTGTTAGAAGTGGCGTACATTTGTTCTTTGACATTATTTTGTTAGTTACATCGAAGAGCTCTTTGCAGCTGGAACTCTCCGTGATACTAGTACTGTAGTGGGATGATTTGGCTAAATGGACTATGTTTGTGACGTTCTTCTTAGCGGCTTCATAGAATTGTTTATGAATAGTGAGTCTGGTGGAAAGCCAAAGCCTCTCTGCTTTTCCGTGATATATTTTAGCAGTGCGAAGCTGGTCCATAACACTGCTATACAATGGAGAACACTTTTTTATTGATACAGTGCATTTGGTGGCTGGGGTATGTTTTTCAAGCAATGAACGCAGGCAGTTATCAAGTTGATCCGCTGATAGATGTAAGAAAGTTGTTAGGTTTTCTTGGATGTCATGCATGAATTTGGTTCTATTTATCATACGGAGGTTTCTCTTAGTAGCAAATAGAGGTGGAGGGTAGTAACAAATAGACGTGGAGGGTATTTATAGATAGATGCGTATAAACACATGTACATCCATATTGGCAGCTATAGTGAAAATTAAAACTGGTCTTAGTAACATATACGGAATTAAAATATATAGATGTATGCTACTACATTTAACCATTAATAGCAATTTGTAACAATTAAAAAGTTCACAATGTTTCAAGTCTGCCTAGTAGTAAAGGCAGCGTTTCAGGATACGACATTAAGAGTGAATATGTTTCACATATCAAATAAAATAACTAATGTATAGATGGCGAACAAACATAGAGAATGTTTACTCCTTGACAAGATCGAAAGACCTGTTTGTCTGTTGAAAAAGGCTTGCGTTAAGTCAACAGGAGCGTTTGTATTAGTGAGGTCGAAATATCCGAGTATACCGTTCATTGCAAGCTATCTACGACAAGATACATGCTATTTCAGCTACTTCACTAGAAAAATAAGCATTCACCCTAGGTAATGTAGTACGCATATACAAAGAAAACTAAAATGATCGAATTGTTCTAAGGCAATACTGAGTTATTTCTTGCATTTTTCTGTGACAAATATAACACAAAATTAACCACGAAGTAACGGGTAATACTCGCAAATATGCTTTATTCTAAAACGAATAGAAAATTGAATTGGTTCAAAGTAAATGCGACGATGTAAAACATTTTTATGTCACTGAGTTGTTATTTTTATAATAATGGTGTCTTTATTCCTACTTATAAAGAAAAAGTGATTTTTAGTCATAACATAATTACAGTGCCTTGTTTGATTAGTCATGAAATGTGGTTTGAACATTAGCAGCAGAGAGGGTAAACCCTACAACGTTTTGAGACAAAATTTGATTGAAATCTTAAAACGAGCCTTCCTATAATGTCATTTTAACCAAAAAGAGGGTAAACCCTACAACGTTTTGAGACAAAATTTGATTGAAATCTTAACGAGCCTTCCTACGAAATTTCATTTTAACTAAAAAAATGAAAACGGAGACTTTACGATTTTTCAATCAATTTTTTGTCTGAAATCTTAACGAGCCTTCCCACGAAATCTCATTTTAACTAAAAAAATGAAAACGGACACTTTACGATTTTTTAATCAATTTTGGTCGCAAAGTCGTTGTCATTCACCCTCTCTGCTGCTATGGATTAACAAAAATAATAAAATGATTTTAACCGAATATTTGATCTAGTCCGATACGATATCGTGTCCGAGGATCATGTAAATTTATTGTTGCGAATCCGTACGGGGTTGACTGAGCATTACTAAAGAAATTTCTAAATTGATTATGATCCATATCACCGCAGCACCAAGTTTGCCAAATATTTCTAAGAGTATGAGTATCAACTCCGTTGAATACAGCAAGAATATTGCAGTTATCGCTGATCACTTTTGGAACCTGAGTGTAGCATTGAGTGACATATATCACGTCAGTGTTTTTATGCCTGCCTCGGGAAAATATTCTAGCAGGATTTTTTTGTTTATCTAACATTACATCATCGTATACGACTAAATTGTTAATATCTCCATCAATATCATCAATGCTCGGTGCTTCATCGATATCGGTTATAAACTCAATAATACCCTCGCCGGATTTTTCTACCGCGCTGTCGTTAAAATCTTTTAGCACTTCATAACATCGTTGATCATCTACGCTAGGGGCAATTAAATACAACTTATCCCACTTCATCCATCTCATTATTAAATTTAGCAACAATTGCGTTTTACCGGATCCATATGGCCCGATTATAATCATCCGGATAGAGTTTGGTAGCGCTGCATGATGCTTAATTGGTTCTCTTGTTTTAGTCGCTGAAAAATCAATTATATCCATATTTATATACATAAATTATGGATCTATATTGTATGAAGTGTAAAACGCGTACTGGCACAGATGACCTGACGACGGTTACAACTAAAAATAACCGATCAGCGCTTTCTGGTAGATGTGTAACATGTGGTACAAAGAAATTTAGATTTGTGTCTATGAGATCTGATTTTAAAAAAAACGAGGAGGTGATATCGCAGCCAAATTGGCAAAGCTCCCTGGAACACCATGGGCAAAATACCCCGGAGAAAAGCACCTTCCATGATATAGCCACTGTGGTCCCGGAACACGATTAGATATCAGACTTGATGATCAAAATCAACCTCGATCCGGTGAAGAACCAATAAACGCCATTGATAAGGCCTGTCACCTTCATGATGTTGCATATAAAAGCAATAATATGCAACAGAGGCATCTCGCAGATGTGAAATTAATTCATGCGTTAAATGCTATTCCTGATAAATCCTTCAAAGAAAAATTGTCTTCCTTTTTGATAAAATCGGCTATGAAAAGTAAATTGATGTTAGGTGCTGGTAATTAATAATATGGAATCAATTTATTATTCCCCAAGAGGATACTGGAGAGGCAAGGCAGCAATCAATAAACTCGCTAGCGCTGCAAAAGTGAAAAAGGCTACTGCGGCGGATTGGTTATCCAAACAGGCACTATGGCAAATTTATCTACCACCGCCTAAACAGATTAATTACTAGCATTTTGATGTGACCGTTCCTAATGAAGTTCATCAGGCTGATATATTATTTCTGCCACATGATGGTGGTTATAAATACGCGTTAACTGTAGTTGACGTTGCGAGTCGATACAAAGAAGCAGAACCGTTAAAAACAAAATCAGCCACTGAAGTTGCTTCTGCATTTGAGAGGATTTATCGACGAGGTCCTCTGCACTGGCCAAATCTATTGCAGGTTGATCCTGGTAAGGAATTTCAGGGTGCAGTGTTATCAACAATGAAACATCATAATGTCACTATCAGACGGGGGCATACTGCGCTACATCGTGATCAGGCAATTGTAGAACGATTTAATCGGACGATTGCTGAGCGGTTATTTGGATATCAATACGCGAAGGAGTTTATTCAGGATAAAAGATCCCGTGAATGGGTTAAGAGATTACCAGCTGTGATTACTGCACTGAATAACGAGATTACTAAAACAATCAACATGAAACCTATTAACGCGATTAAAAAGAAGTCAATACCCGTACAATTCAAAAAGATGTCAAAGAACCAATTCTTGGTAGTAATGTCACCGTGAGGTATTTATATGAACCAGGAGAGCTTGAAGGTGGCAAAAAAAGGGCTACTGATCCTATTTGGAGTGTTACTACACACAAGATATCTAGTATAACACGATCTACGGGTAGACCTCCAGTCTATAAACTGGATTCAACTGCCCCTCAGCGGGGTTTTACTAGACAACAACTACAGGTGATACCCGAGGATACTCAATTGCCACCGCATGGTCTTAACTAGCGCCGTTGCGTCTATTGCACTCAAGACAAGTCAACATCACATTATTTCTGACATGACCGAGATTGTTATTTTTACTGTCAACGGTAAATTGGCGAGGATCTTTATCCGAATACTGCCAACGCATTATACAATTGCAACTCGCGCAGTGATTATTCTGTTGTTTCTTCAAAGTGATTATTAATTTAGCATCAATATCAAATTCTCGTTGTTTTTTTTGGTCCTGTTGTTTGTAACCGGAGAGTTTTTTTATTAATGATGCTAACATCAATATCATCCATTGTAGTGTCATTATCATCCAGGACAACTCTTCAAAGTTGATTTATTCTTCGTACTCTGGATACTGCGAGATAGACTAAATTTGACCATTCGATACGATTATCTACCATCCAAACAATTGTATCCGATATAGTCAATCCCTGTGAAGAGTGTATTGTTGCTGCGTAACCTAGCGTCCACGGGTATTTATTAGCACGCAATGCATCTTCAACGACGTTGATATCAACCAGCACAATATCATTTAATACGAGAATCTGCTTTTCACTTTGCCCTAGAATGTCAACTTCAATGTTCTGTTTTCGTGTATCCGAAGGCCTATAACACAACGGTACTGGAAGTGTTGCAAATTTTTCTTTATGCAATTCAAATAACTTCATCTGAAGTGTGTCTCTGACTATTTTTCTACTTACAATTATCAAATCGTTTGGTCTCCACGCTTCCCAGAAATTATTCATTGGGGTTTCTGAAATCACTTCACGCGCTATTTCGCATTAGATTCTATCCGGCTGTAGTCTAATTAGCGCTTTGAACTCGCGTAATTTTTCATCAAGTGATCTATAATCAGTGGTAATTTCTTCATAGTAGTCTACAAAACCCTTTAGCCATTCATGTGGGGATGCACCGACAAATGGTGGTGGTTGGCCGTGATCACCGCACATGACGACTTTTGTCTTTTTGTTTAACAACCACTCGAGGAATGTTTGTAGTACATCTAATGACACTGTGCATATTTCATCCCAGATTATGATTTCAGGAATGAATTTATCACCCATACGCTCAGGAGTCCATTTGTCACCCTTCCATCGAAAAAAACTGTGATAATTACAGGCCTTTACCCCTCGCTGTATCATCTCTCTGGCGAGTCTGTGAGTTGGTGTTAGCACAATCATGGTTGACCGACGAAATAATTCAATTGCACGAGTTGTCTTTCCTGACCCACCACAACCGTTTAAATAAACTGTCTTGTATCTACATACTGGATCAGATACCGGTGGTGCATTAGAAAATTCTGATTGAATTTCAATACGGTTACATGAAAGATATTTATCATCCATAGCAACGTCTGCCGATTCACAATACTCATGTAGCGTTTCCTTTTTAAATCGTCAACGCCCCCAATTTTCCTCGGGATCTGTGAATGCCGCTACAGCTGATATGTATTTTTTATGTATATACATCGAATCAGTGGCCACTCTAACCGCGTTATTAGGAAATCTATTTATCGTCGAAAATAGATTAATAGAAGCATAGGCTAGCATAGATGATCTTAAATGTGTATACTGGGAATTATATCCATCACAGTAGGTAACAACCGTACCCATTTTCTCACCATTGGATAGAAAAGCATCCTTACGGGATACAAGTTTTCCCTGTTTCATTAAATCCGTTACAATAAAATCGTATTCAGCGACGTCTATGATCAACCGCGAGGAGTATTTTGCATTATCGTATCTTCCACCCTGGGTAAATTTACCGATTATTCTTCGTCCAAAATCTTTTGCTTGTTCTTTTTTAATTTCAAATAACTTCTTAGACCAATTCATGATTTTTTCTTCATTGAAATCAGGGAATTGTTTTCGATGTTCGCTGATTATACGATCTAAATCGGGTTGTGGTAGCCAAACTTCTTTCTGAGCTCGATAGCATATAATAGCCTCGGAAACAATCAGCGATATTAGCATACCACAATCAATCATATATCGTAGTAACACTATTGGCATCCAGGCCTTTTCAGATATATGTCTACCGAGCCAAAGATAACTACACGGATGTAACCCTGTAGCGAATTCGAATGATATCACACGAGCGAATCCAGTTAAATCAAAATCAGGTAATGGTCCATTAATCGCAACACGAGTCATTTCATGTGTTGGGTGTCCAAATCGTTTGAAGTACTCAGCACATTCCCCATATCCGAGAAAACTTCCAGGATAACACGCGGATATATCAATTGAAATCATACCATCACGTGAGTATTTCGTATTCCACAGTCCTCCATGACCAAATTTCGACGCAACTCAATTTAACATCTTCGAGAAAACCACTTCGTGTTGGACGCCATGAGTTTTTTTCTCTTGCGAAGTGAGCTACCACTGATGGAATAGTAAAACTATCCGTGAGTAGTTTTTCATGGAACCCTCTGGTGAAAAATCACTAGCGATTTTTCTCATTCTGTTATCTAATTCTTCAACGCGATATAATTCACCATTTGGTCTTACAAATTGATCGAATCCTTCATCACTTCTAAGTAACCACACTGACACAGGATCATCTTAACACAACGCATGAATAGCATCGAATAATTTCTCATTATAAAAAACATCCCCGACGAATTCCCCGGAAAATTCCGGGGGATATATTTCACGGTTCGTTCTCGTGGAAATATTGTTACTGCAGGTTTCCACGCGTGTTTGTTATGATCAATAATCTGTATTGGCGCTCCATTTTTGTTATATTTCGGTTCGTTTAAAACCTCTCCGGTTATCGTCATAACGGTTATTGGGAATCTTAATGATGTTTCTAATTTAGCTATATCAGAAATCTTTGCACCATGCTGTTTCACTGTCAGTTCCCATTCGGTTATTTTTCTACGTCGCAGATCAGTTAGTTTATTTCCTCGGGATGCATTTGTGAAGTGTTCCATTACCCGTGTTGCTACACAGTTCAGTGAACTAGAATATTTTATAGGAGCCAGTTTTGCGATATCGGGTTTATCATTTAACGGATATATCCCATAAACGATTGCTGTTACAGAATAAAATCTTTCGTAGTATGGTTTGTCAATGCCGGTTAGAATTCCTGGTTTGGAATCTCTACTCACAATGACAGCTTTTTTATTCTTGAGGATTGGTTCAAATTTATCCCTAATAATCCATTTGCCTTCGACTTCGATAATGAATTTTATTCTGAAAAAAATACCTCCTTTCGGAATTGCTTTGCAGTTTACCCTTGGATTTCCCGCCAAAGTGTGAAATTATCACTGCTGCTTTTTCATCATTCATGGTAGCGTCAACAACACCATCAATTCGAAATGTTGACCAACAATAAGATGCTCCATCACGCTTGAATTCATTAAAACAGTCTCTGATTTTACTAATCATGGCTTTATCAAGAATTGTATTCTTTGGTGTATTAGAAACTATATCAAGATTGAATTGAGCATCCTTCCAGGGTAATGTCTTGGACGTTTTTTTTGGTTTATCGAGATTAAATTTAGGATTAATTTTCAATAATCTATTAAATTCCTTCATGTTTCCGTCTATTAAACGTTTTTTGGGTTTATCGAGATTAAATTTAGGATTAATTTTTAATAATCTCTTGGACGTTTTTTTTGGTCTATCGAGATTAAATTTAGGATTAATTTTCAATAATCTCTTAAACTCCTTCATGTTTCCGTCTATTAAACGTTTTTTGGGTCTATCGAGATTAAATTTAGGATTAATTTTCAATAATCTCTTAAATTCCTTCATGTTTCCGTCTATTAAACGTTTTTTGGGTCTATCGAGATTAAATTTAGGATTAATTTTCAATAATCTCTTAAACTCCTTATCAGTATTGAATCAGCATTTTTCGAAAGCGTTCTCCTTAACTCCCTCATGCTATAATTAAACAAGCATTTAAATGAAAGATTTATGTATAATGAATCACTGCAAGTGGCTTATGATTGGATCAAAAACTCCGTGGAACAAATCATGCAGAAGCAAATTCTGTGGGTATCATATGCAAAGCTTTCGTCGTGGAAGCCTTGGTCCGTTACCCTGTATTCTATGTGGGGTTGGGGTTAGGGGAAAATCTCAGTTGTGTTTGAATTGCGGTGGCAAACGATACAGGGAGTTGAAGCGTTATTATGATAAAAGAATTAAGAATGGAAAATCAATCAGAAATTATGACCCTGACACTGATAAAGTCCCTGACACTGATAAAGTCAGTATCCTTGACGCTGACAAAGTCAGTATCAAGGATAAAATCATAAGAACCCCTCAAGACTATATTGAAAGATTAATCATTAGACCAAACAATGAATTAGACAAACAGTATTTAGTATACGAATGAACCAAGAATTCAGACTACACCCTGTGATTACAAATTATGAAGCATCCAGTGATGGTGTTGTAAGAAACCGCAGACTGAAGAAACCAGTTGGTTCTGATAATGGTATGGGGTATTTGAAGTTTGGCGCTGGAAAGAAATTTTATCTCAATCATCGTTTCGTATTTGAATGCTTTTATGGATTGATCGAGGATGATTCTGTCATTGATCACATTGATTCTAATCCAATGAACAATTCTTTATCAAATCTGCAGGCTGTTACTCAAAGTGAGAATACCAAACGAGGAAAGACTGGGAAATACTCAAAGCGAGGGAGACCAGTAAAATCTTTAAATACCATAACTAACGAAGAAAAAATATTTCAATCAATAACCAGCGCCGGTAGGCACTTCGATATTTGTCCATCTTCTGTACGATTCGTTGCAGAGGGGATAACCAAGACGGCGATTTAAAAAAAGACCGAACAAAAAATTCAATTCAGTTATGTCGCCGATGATATCATCGGCGCGTCATATTTTTCATTTAGAATTATGTCATTGTTATAGAATATGAATTCTGAAAATATAAATAGCGTTATATCCGAGATTTCAAAATTGAAAGATCAGGATATCAAACTATCAGATGGGTTAAATCCTGATCAAATCATGTCTGATTTTGATTGTGACCGACCCTCAAGGAGATTTTGTCATCGACCCTCCTCAGAGAGATTTTCATTTTTTTTTAGCATTTTTGATTAAAAATGTTGAAATCAGTGAATAAAAAATCGATGGGCCGTTAATGGATGATCAAAATAGAATGGCGAAAGTCACATTATTATTTATTATAGCAATTATGTGACTTTCGCCATCGATGGTAACGCAGTTAAGTGCTTCCACGGTGGTGTTAAAAATCATCCGACATGTCAAATGTTTTCGTCTGTTAGGTCAGGTTCGGGAAAATTGTTTCACAATTGAAAAATTGTTTCTGATTTCAAATAATGGTCAATGAAGCATTAACAACTAGATTGGCTCGTGAACGACTGGATGCAATCAGGAGATTTATACCAATTCGCGACTCTGTAAGGAATAAACTGCAACAACGACAGAGTCTTCAGACTGATTTTGCTGAGGGATCTGAACAGTTGTTTAAACCGATAACTACAACAACGAAATAGATGGTGTCAACAATCTCTGAACAAGGAAAAAAACAAGAAGAGACTTTTCTCCCTGTGTTAGAAAAAATAGCAAAAAGAACTAAACAAACAAAAAAATCCTTGCAATCACTTCCTCAGGATATATCAACCGCTTCGAAACGAAAATTTGAAGGATTTCAGGAAGAACTAGTTAGTGGACTACCTAAATCAATTATATTTACCGATAGCGCTAAACAACGAATTCTCAACGAAGATATAGACAGTTTAGGTGAATTTGCTGCTAACAGCTATGATTCACAAAATAAGTTTTTCACGGACAATTATTCGGATTATAGAATGTCACATAATGAATGGGCTGATATAGTGTATGAAATAAATACTTGGAGTTTAGATAGAAGGATGAAGGAATACAGAGACTTCAAGAGAAAATTTCAACTCCAAATAAAACAGCCATACAATGAGAAGAAATTTCTGGGGAGTGGTCTAGTTGGAAACGCTAGCGTTTCATGTCCTGGTAGTGTTCTCAGTGATATATCACGATTAGAGGTTCTTGTAGGAGGGTTCCGAGCTGGAAATAACTCTCCAGAAATAATTAATGAAGCAGCTGATATCTGTAGACGATTATTTCAGGGTGGTATCATGGATATCAGCACATATCGAGATTTCATTGGCGAGTTAGTGGAAAGTGGGTATCATAGTGATTAATCGACAAATTGTTTTACAATGGAAAAATTGTTTCTGATTTCAAATAATGATCATACACTACACAACCATGACAAACCAACTAGCGTCTATGTGGTAAACTCACGGTTTCCAGTTTATAGAGCATACTACGGAAATGGTCTCGGTGATACCATTGCAGGGTTATTTGCAAGAATGGCCCCAAAAGTGATGCCGTTGGCTAAACAATTATCAATGAAAGCCATTGATGTTATTCGTGATAAGGGTATTAGCAAAATCGGAGATCTTGCCGGAAAAGCATTTTCAGCCGCAAAGAATAAAATAACAGCGCTAGTGAAATCACGGATGAAATCCAAAGGATTTTCACAACCGTTACCGTCTACAGCGGAAATGCCTGCAAGTGTTAGTAAAATAATAAATAGCGCAGTAGATGAAAAATTAGCGTCATTGGTGACTCCCTTGATAAATCAAGGGGACCAAAATAACATGATAGCAAACATGATAGCGGGAAGTGGCTTTAAAAAAACACGACGATGAAAATCCTACGGTGAAAATCGTTTACGATTTTACGATTTAGACTCTGATAAATAGAATAAAATGTTCAAAAGGTCACCTGATCCAGCATTTGATATGGATGCCCCAGTTCTCAAGAATGATTCTGTACGCGATTTTCAATTTTATTCTTATCACACAGTACAACCAGATCTCCGATCGCGAATTGAACTTCAATTTCATGATACCAGTAAATACTTTTTGCCCTGTGAGGCATTTATTGAAGTAGAAGGAGAACTTGTAACAAATGTTGCAGCTGATACCCCATATGACAATAACGCAAATGTCCGAGTTGGGTTTGTTCATAACGGTATTATGGCGTTATTTGAAAGCGCTAGATATCTGATTGATGGAAAAGAAATTGAATCCATTGACCGTGAAGTTGATGTGGCTACAACAATCATAGGGTTAGCGAGATATTCTGATGATTATACAAGATCGGCTGGTCCGTCTATGATGTTTGCAAAGGATACCTCTGGTAACGCTCACCACCTTCAATTCATTAAAGTGTTAACAGCACAAGGTACTGCAGAAGCAGATCAACAACAAGCAGCTAATCCAGAACGTCGAACTAGACCCGGAGCTGAGTTTAATATTCTCGGAGGCGTTAATGGTAATCTCAATTTAGGATTTGCAACACGCGTAGCAACGTTGCATGGACAGCGTCGACGATTTTCATGTGCGATTCCACTGCATCATATTTTCGGATTCTGTAGAAACGTTCGAAAAGTTATTTATGGAGCCAAACACACAGTAGCGCTTGTACGAAAGGGTACTGATGATGATGCAATCTAATCTGGCGTAATGCTGGGGTTGCTCCCGGTAAAGTCATTTTAACAAAACTATCATTATGGATGCCAGTGTTAACTCCATCAATCACAGAAGAACAGTGACTACTATCATTTATGGACCAAGGAGGAAAGTCGTTGTTAAGTTGGTTATCAGTGACTACGGATATTAAACAAGACAGTGTTGATGGTACATTCACATGGCACCTGGCATCAAAACAAGGTGTTTCAGCTCCACGTCATATATTTATTGCATTACAGAATAATGCGCGAGTTGGTAATCAAGAACGAAGCCATATGATATTTGATCAGTTAGGTGTTAATAAAGTCTTGCTGAGAATAAACGGACAGCAGGAACCATCCGAGGATATACAACTTGATTACGGTCAGAATCATATTGCACGTGTATATCATAACCTGTTGTCATATATGTTACGTGATCAAAATGTGGATACTGGTTTGCAAATATCACAATTGGATTTTAAAAACCTCTATCCGATTTATTACTTTTCATTGGAACATCTTGATTTAACAAGACAATCTGTCGTTGATATACACTTTAGAGCCCGTGTAACCCGCCCGACTGGTCCACCAGTTGGTGGGGTACCTCCTATCCTTATCCCGAATTATAGAGCGGTTGCTGTCATTCTCAGTGATAAATCAATGCTACTTGAAGGTGTTGGAGGAAGAATGAGAATCATTGATGCACCAGTGGAAAATATGTAAACGTTTCATTGAAATTGTAAACGATTTAGAATCAATCAATTATGTATAATGTCATATAGTAATATCAATGTGTCTTTGACACCCGGTCAATTAAAAAAATTGCAATCCAAATCAGCTAAGCAATGTGGAAACCACAATTACGTTGAAACCCAATCAAAGGACTGGTGGTGCAAATAAATTATCGCTTACAACTCGTCAAATAAAACAATTCAATGATGCACTTGTAGCAAAAACAGGTGTTCAGATTACTCTTTCTGCGGCTTCTATCAAAAATATGATTAAAACAGGTGGTATATTCCCGTTGTTAGCTGCGATTACAGCATTGATTGCAGCAGCAGCCCCAGCGGTGGCTAAAGCGGCAGCGTTAGTAGCCGTTGGTACCGCGGCAGGAATGGCACTAAAAAAGGCAACTGGGAAAGGATATAAAAAAAGGGAAAGGGTCTAAGACTACCAGGAACCCCGTATTCATGATACAGCGGGTGATCCGTTCACGTATCCGGCCTGAGACTAGGACCGGTTTATTAATTGAGGAACCTATGGTTCCCAAATCTTCGATTGTAGAATCTTTGATTCCTATGTCCAATTTTGATTTACTCGATGCTGCTAAAAAACTAGCGATTAAAGATTTCAGAGGTGTCTTTATGATAGATCAATTACCACATCAACCAAACAGCGTCGAAACCGGAATCATTAATTTAGATAACAGCACCGGACCCGGAACTCACTGGGTTGCATACGCTATTGATCCACGTGTGATTGTCTATTTTGATTCATATGGATTAGCTCCGCCAAACGAGTTTTTTGCGTTATATAAAAACTTTTCCAATGAAGACTTGGTATTCTACGCTACCAACACAAACGATGATTGACCCACCAATATGCGGCAGCGAATTCTTAAATGTCCTTAACGCTATTTCTAACTCGTTGGGTAACCCAAGGGGAAAACCACCACATGTTGTCGTACATGAATACACTAGTAATCGCTGGCGAAAATCGAAGATTTTTCAACGAAGTCGTCAAAAACGATTTTAGAGAGAGAAAAAGTTTTACAATAACATGATTGATATTTGGGGGAGATCTTTGAAACCCAAACCCTATGGCACTGCGACCCTTGATTATATCAAAGATATAAAAAAAACTAATCGAAGATGAAATCGCTGAGACGTTGAACTTAACAAGTGTTGACCCCGGGGAAATAGTTGTATTTCAAGACAAACAGGGTAAATTGAAAAGCAGTGATGTGTCATTGGATGATATTTTAACACGACAACGAAACGCAATCGAGATTACTATCGCGTTTTTTTTCCGATCAGGGTAAACTCAAACCGGGTGTACTTTTTTCGACGATTACAGAAAAATTTAAAACTCTCAACGATGAGTTGAAAAATTCTGTGTCGGAACTAACAACACTTCAATCTAGACTTGAGGATAGCGAAAAACAGTTTTCAATTTTTCGTAGAAATATCGTGGATAAATTTCTTGGAACTACATTCGATAAACTCGATATAAAACTCCCTGATATCAAAAAATTCACCGATGAGACGAAAATCTTCATCGAAGCAATCAAAGGTGATGCAACGAGGATGATAACAATCATTGTAAAAACAAAAATCCCTCATGAGAAAACCAACAACGTAGTATACACGATCCAACACGGATCATTTGCGTGGACACCTACAAACAACAAATTAGATATCACTGCAACCGTTAAAAGGTATTTATCGATTAACGCTAGTAACACCATTGACTCAATTTAATATTTCATCGTCGAGTTCATCCGGGGTCAATAATACGATTTCAACGATCATCGACAAGGATACAACTGAAAAGTTCAGGATAACATCTACTGATAAAAATTTGGTTAGGGTTTCAACAACGTGGTATGTGGAGTTCGTAGCGGATTTAAGTTGAAAATTGCAAAGCAATTTCACTAACGGCTTCAATTGAAATCGTAAACTGATTTAAAAATAAAATGTCATCACTGATGATTTCATCATCGCAATATCGCTATAATCAGGTCAGAGAATTTCAAACTAGACTCACAACTCTTTCTGAGGAGTATCAAATAAAAATAAAAAAAATACCGACGAAGAATCACCGCAATTGATGTTACTATGTACTCGGTGTCAGGCGTTCTCGCTGGCGCCGGAATAATACTTGCATCGGTTACAATGATTGCCCCGGTCGTAGTTCCAATTTGCATTTCTGCGGCGGCTACAATCGCGGGTATATCAACCGGGATAACAAAAAGGATATCATCATGCAGCCAGAGTAAACTGCAAGATTACTCGATTCAATTTCATATTGTATCAACCGCGTACTCGCAATAATCCTCGATGATTTCGTCGTCACTCGATAATACGATTATATCAGATAGCGAGTTCTCAGTGATGGTCGGTATTTATGATTCCGCGATATCGAAATTAGAGTGACAACATGAATATAATAACAATGACAACACCGATGGAAAAGGAAAACGCGAACCCGAAAACCAGAATGATCTCAATAACCTCAACGATATCATATAGTGAGTTCTCAGTTATGGTCAGTATTCACGATTCCGCGATATCAAAATTAGAGCGACAACAACAGTATAGCAACGATGACAACACCGCAGGAATTACTTCAACGAATAGTGGAGAACACGAACCCAGTACAAACAAGCATGATCTCAATAACATCAACGAATCCAGAATTCAGTGTGAATTTCCCCTCTCCGGTCCCAGTGAAGGAGATAGCGCTAGCAAAACTACGAGTGTATCACAGTTGGCCTAATATCAGATCGGTAGCATTTGGTGGTCAACAACCGAATAATTCACTGGTATTTGCGAATAAGAATCGCGAAGACGGGACTCCAGACTGAAACGTTGTTTCGATACCAAACGGATCATACCAAATCGAACAAATCAATGCTGAATTGCAACGTAGAATAAAATCGATTACTGGAAAAGAATCAAAAATAGCTATAACAGTTCATGAGCCAACACTATCATCTGCCATTGAAATAAGCACAGAAGGATACGTCGTAGATATCTATCAGAGTTCTATATGAACCGTACTAGGATGGCCTGAATTACCACCAGGTGGGAAAACCGTTGATTTACCAGAACCACAAAAAACCGATTATATCACCGACGTGATAAAATCTGATAATCCAGTAAAAAGTTATAAAGATCACAAAGTCACTACAGATTTTTTTAAGATCTCTTACAATTTATTAAATATAGAAGAGAGAATTCTTACTGCTCACGATCGTGAAATCGTTAAAAATTTCATAGCAATGAATAATGATTTTTCACTGTTCTTAATATCTCTTAAATCCGGCTCTCTTACCCGAGATGAATTTATCAGCGTCGTAGAAACATGCAATAAAATTATCGACGATATGGAAATATTTCATTCACAAATTATTCAGGATATATTAGATGACAGTAACCCCCATTCGAGAACAAGATTTGCATCAACCCTTAATATCCCCGTCAAAGATATTTCAACAGTCAAACTACCAGGATATAACGTACCAGAACTAAAAAAAGCTTCTCAGTGACACCATCGATGTTGGTTTTAAAATAATTCATGATGCATGGAAAAAAACAGCATCACCGGAAAAAAAAATCCTCAAACACAATAATGACCCAAATGGTGGCGGCAGACATATCGCTCTGTTCAACGTGAATATATCCTCAGTGATTGCGCTCACTTTAGTATGTGATGTTATCGAAGGAAGCTATCAAATTAATCTCGAACGATCAAATCAAGCTCAGCAAGGATATATTCTTTATTCGTTTGCACCAACAGCTCCTCTAGGATTTTTAATAATTGAGTCTCCGGTTAATCCAGTCTATATGCGGTGTCATAATGATTCGCTAACCAGAATTAATTTCAGACTAACCGACCAGTCAAATAA
This sequence comes from Unio pictorum, assembly GCA_030141615.1. Classification (NCBI taxonomy): domain Eukaryota; kingdom Metazoa; phylum Mollusca; class Bivalvia; order Unionida; family Unionidae; genus Unio; species Unio pictorum. The sequence goes on along the minus strand of JARLTB010000248.1, from coordinate 2,317,302 downwards.
TTTAATTGATCTACAACACGAGGTGTTAGCGATTAGTTTGTTTGTAAAATCGTAGTGATTTTCATCCTAAGGACTCGATCAAATATTTGGTTGAAATCGTAAAAGAATTATTAACCCGTAGCAGCAGAGAGGGTGAATGACAACGACTTTGCGACCAAAATTGATTGAAAAATCGTAAAGTCTCCGTTTTCACTTTTTTAGTTAAAATGAGATTTCGTAGGAAGGCTCGTTAAGATTTCAGACAAAAAAATTGATTGAAAATTCGTAAAGTCTCCGTTTTCATTTTTTAGTTAAAATGAGATTTCGTAGGAAGGCTCGTTAAGATTTCAATCAAATTTTGTCTCAAAACGTTGTAGGGTTTACCCTCTTTTTGGTTAAAATGAGATTATAGGAAGGCTCGTTTTAAGATTTCAATCAAATTTTGTCTCTAAACCATGTAGGGTTCACCCTCTCTGCTGCTACATTATATCTAAGGAATTTGTTTTAGCTATTGTGCTCTTATTCTGGGTGTATAATTGTATAGTGATTTCATCAATGCAAAGATATGCGCTATACTGACACTTCTTCTAATGATAGTTTTGTATTGGCAAGTTTTAACATTAACTTACAAGCTAACATATCGTTTTATCTGATGGAAAACTAATGATTCATCACATTCAGGGTCCGTTTCGCGATTCGAGTTTAATTCTTTCGGTCCAGCTTACGTAATAGCTACCAATCAGGAACTATTGACAAACAGGAAGAACTAGCAACGCAACAGATACACGTCGGGTAAAAGACAATGCATCTATTACTAAAACAGAGTTACTGTTCGGGTGTGCAATTGCATGAATCGTGCAAACTTTGTACGAATTTGAACAATTGGACATCAGTGACGTGTGAAACTCCTGCAAATTCGTTACAAACCGTGCACATGAAAATGTGCTCAGCGAATTATACAATTAATTTAACCGTTCTTCTATCGATATCTGTTGGAGAGCTGTGTACACATTCGGGTACTTCAAGAATAACATGAATTACTGTTAAACTAAATTTGATTGGCACATTGTACTATGCAATATGCATTCTTTCGTAGTTTGGGCATTTCCTGAGGGATGTTTTACAAATGCTTGTCTAAAATATAGGCTACCTAGAAAACCAAAAATGTCAAATTAATTACTTTTATGTTTGGCAAATACTGGCAGGTGGTAATGGTGATGACAACAATTTTTAAAGTTTATTATTTTCTGATTATTGCACTTTGCGGAGTTGTTAATAGAGATAACAGTAAGTGATTTGGCGTTCGAAAATGTTTAATTAAAAGTGAAAAGTGAAATGTACATGTTAAATGATCATAAAAAGATGGCACGATATCCATCTCCCTTTCAGAAATATTTCCAAGTTATAATTAGAAAGGACAGATCATTGAGCATATTTAAAATACAGATAATTTAACATTTTCATTTTTCAATCAATTTATTTTTGCGGATTATCTGATACGAAACCATACATCCATTTCAGGTTTATGACAAATTAAATAAATAAGAATAGAACATAAAATTAATAATTAAACAAGTAGACATTGATATTGATGAAATAAAAACCCTTATAAAGCTATATGATACAAAGAAAGTAATCAGCCATGGTAGTCAGTACACTAAATTCAAGAAAGGGAGTTAGTGTTAGTAGAAAAATCCTTTCTTGGACTAGATGTATCCAAAACTATAATATCTGTGAGCTCAGGAAAATGATAAATAACTGACAAAAATCAGTTCTCCAAAAGATATTCGAGATAATAATCTAGATTTTCCCCATCATAATGAAGCACAGAAAAAATATTCATACACAGATAAGGAATAGAATATGCTCTGAAATAATTATTAGATTAATACTACAACGAGAGGTGACATCCTTTTATGATTTGAATTTAGTAGTGCTCTAAACAAAGTGGTGCAGGAAAAACGAGAGACGGATATTGATGTATTAGTTAACTATTGAACTATGTCCGTTTTCTTCTCGTCCTATATTTCTAGTATCCACTTCTTTGGGCAAATAAGAGTGAAGTTCCGTTTAGGATAAAATTATAGCAGCATACATTTTACATGAGGAACAAATCTGGAATTTTTCTTTATATGTAGATCGATTTAACCAGTAAAAAAAGGTGCTTATAGGTAATAAAATGATAACATGATCCCCATTGAGACAGATAGTAAACCTCTCAAAATCCAAAGTATATAGCAGGACAGGTTATTTCAACAATATTCTTTCTCACTATTATACAAGTACATGTAGATGCAGCAGTCTTTTGCATTTGCAAGAAGTAAAATGTGATATATTTTGTTTTTTGAGGGTATTCAAACCTTATTTTAATACCTGGATTTAACGGAGGTGATATTTCCCTTACACATGCAAACTGCGTTATTTCTTCTGTTTTGAAGACAATAGCATCGCATTATCTTCCATATTTAAGTGAGATACGTCATTTGTTGAATGATCTTTTCAAAATATTCATGCAACAAGCGGCAAACAAACGGTCTGTTGTCTAATGTGAGCCACCTTTAAATAACCTAAAATGTTAAAGAAGGGGAGCGTCATATAAATATATGAGGAGTATATCTCCATATGTAATCTGTGTTTGAAAATACAACATACCTACAATCCAATGATGAGAATACCATGAAATCCATATTTGTATCGATATGTGTTGTACCGCATATAGTGAAACGTATCGATACGAGACGCAGCTGCATTAGCCCACCATATATGTATGTATGTATGTATGTATGTATGTATGTATGTATGTATGTGTGCTCTTTATTACTCTGTCTTACCTAATCGAACATACACTATGAGACTGACGACCAAAAAAATCACACTTTTCTTCATTTTCGTCTCAACACTTGCCTTCTCTTGGTATCTATGGGTAGACTGATAACTGACACTTTGTAATGAAGCTTATATAAAAGCTTCAATTGGCTATACTCCATCTGTGTGGATTAGTTGTAACGGTTCTTTTATTATTAAGCCGTATGAAATACAAGCGAAACGAAATAATGTTGAGTAATAGTATGATGTAATAATTGTTGTAACAATACATTAGACCAAGTCTTTTACAAGATTGTTCATCATATGGCAATGTGTTACACAATTCGACATGGGAATGTTTATATAAATGCTTTAGAATCACTACATCACAAGGTTTCGTATATATTTATATATATATATATATATAGAGAGAGAGAGAGAGAGAATTATATATATATATATATATATATATATATATATATATATATATATATATATATATATATATATAGAGAGAGAGAGAGAGAGAGAGAGAGATAGAGAATGAGAGAGAGAGAGAGAGAGAGAGAGAGAGAGAGAGAGAGAGAGAGAGAGAGAATAATCAAATTACACAAAACAAAACCGAAAGTGCTATCCCTGGATAATTTTGAAAAATTATATAAAATATTTGGCAGATATAATATTTTATACAAATAATACTATCATACAGGTTAGAGAATTTTTAATATATATTGCTGCCTTCTTCCATCTGTCCATCTATAAGCCAATCTACACATTTATTCTTCCCTACATCTACCTATTAATCGGGCTGTCTATCAACTTACATATATTGGTCCAACTTAAAATACCGAACATAAATTTAGTCCCAATGGCAATGTGCTAGAGCCACTTAAAAAATCTCCTGCAGCTTATAATCAATATATTCGGGTATTTGTTCAGCGACATTAACACTGATCAATATCGATACGTAGCACTGTTAAATTGTTAAATTCAAAATAATGAGGTTCCCCACCGAAAAAAACTTACAAGACTCTTTGCGATTTTAAGGTATACGAAAACTAGGTTACAAAATGAAGGAACAGAAATATATGCGATGAATTATGAAACATTATGATGCTCATCAACGAAGATAGATAATATCATTCAATAATAAATGTACGTTTTGGTATAGTCTAATTAATTCGGACATTGCATGAACTCTTGGAAGCATGTTTACAATTAAAGCTCACAGACTTCTACAATGTCGTATATTGTTCAAACTACAAGGCTCACGGTATAACTTGCATAGAAAGAGACTTCCTCTGTCAAATCAAGGGGCTCTTTATCGAATACCCGACTACAGATGTAGATAACATCTTGATTTGCAAAGAAACATGGATTCATTTACAACGTTGATCGTCTTCTTACCACACCCAAGTATCAACATCTTCGAAAGGTATATGATGCCAATGTGTAATCTATCAATAGTCAGTTGGATAGCAAAGTGAAAGTTGTCCAAAAACCGTTTCTATAACACGGCAAAGTGTAGATTTTCAATAACCGCTATCTAACATGACATTGTTAATGTGGTCAGTTTGGCTTTTTATAACATGCGAGATAGTAAGCTTTTAATAGCAAGTTGTATAACTGTCACAGAATTAGGCGAAAATTGAATTTATTATTTTTCTTGAATTACAAACTAATCTCACCATTTTTTTTGGTTTCGTCGTACATGCGTTACCTGGGGTGAATAAGTGGTTTTCTCCAAGGTAAGCGGCGTGTAACGATTTGCATGTGCCTGACTTCGAATCACATGAAGTCCAGAACATTAGAATCACGGGGTGCACGGTAATTTTGCCGTGAATTGTGCTCACCTATTTGAGGATATATAAGCAGAATATTTCTGATAATAATTACGAGTCCAAAAGTATCTTATCACAGGAAAGATAGCTCGTCATTCTATCTCCAGCCAAAGGGGTGAGTGTTAAATTTATATTTCGCTTTATTGTGAATTTTATTCCGTTTATCATTTCATGTAATGATGCTTTTATTACAATGCAGATTTCAAACGTGGAATATTTGGAATTACTAGTCACTATTAGACTTTAAATGCAATAGCGTAATCTAAGGTTTACATTACTTTTAGAGACAACTATTATTAGTCTGGTTTCTTTATTGTAGCTGATAACGTCTCTGATATCGTAGCTGATATTGTAGTGGAGCATCTCTCAACGTCTCTAATATCGTTGCTGTTATGGTAGCGGAGCATCTCTGAACGTATTTGATCTTGTAGCGGAGCATCTCTGAACGTATCTGATATTGTAGCGGAGCATCTCTGATATCGTAGCTGATATCGTAGCTGATTTGTTGCGGAACATCTCTGATATCGTAGCTGATATTGCTTCGGAGCATCTCTGAACGTCTCTGATATCGTAGCTGATTTGTTGCGGAACATCTCTGATATTGTAGCGGAACGTCTGATATCGTAGCTGATATTGTAGCGGAGCATCTCTGATATTGTAGAGGAGCATCTCTGATAATGTAGCGGAGCATCTCTGAAATTGTTGCTAATTGTAGCTGAACGTCTCTGAACGTATCTGATTGAGGCTGAACGTCTCTGAACGTATCTGAATTGTAGCTGAATGTGATTAATTGTGCCATTTGATTGTGAGATCAAATTGAGGTATTTGGCTGGCTGTCTGTCGGATTGTATGTCCGTCTACATTTGTCGTGATGTGTAAATATCCGGAAATCTAGAAGTCTGAGTGTCGGAGCTGTCTAGAGGTGTAAACATCCGGGGTGGCATCTAGGTATTTGGGAACGTTGGTTCTAGTAGATGCTGTATGCTGTCTGTACGTATAACTGTGCTGTGGTGAATCCGTGAAGGGCAAGTGACCGATAAAAGTATTGAGTCGACCCTAGGTATTCGGAGAAGCTGGGCGGCGATTCAACAGTTGGTGAATCGTACGGTTATACAGGGTCGAGACACATATGTGTGTTGCAATTGTAATACAATTGAATACATTGCTATATTTACATAGTTACTTCAAATCACAATAGTATTTCAAGGGATTACATGAATCTCAATAAAAGTTAGCAACTTGATTAAATACATGTATATGTTGGTGTTAGTTGTCGCAATCCATACGTGCGACAGTACAGTTTGATGTTTTGTATTTGTTATCGCAATTTATACTTGCGGTAATATAACTTTTGTAAAGGTTCCTTGGATCTGTGTATAGTCCAAGAGATTCCTTTGTATCTGTGTTTTATTTTGTATTAATATTTAATTTATTCATGTATTATGAATGGTTGTGAGTGTAATTGTGGGTTGAATGCATTAGTTATTGTGTTGATACATCATTATTTTTCATTAATAATTTATTTCATAAATTTATATTTTCTTTCACACATTGTGTTTGTGTTGTTCATTTAATCCACCATCCACTCCGTAACAATTCTGTAACAATAACTTGTTAGAATGTTTTCTTCAATCAATTTAAAATATATTAAATGTTAAGTTGCATTAACAACACTTTTAAACGAATATTAAGAGCGTATGCCTTGTAACTAGTCATAATCAAAGCAGACTGTAATGCCATTCAAATCTAGCAAGATTGTCCAGTTCATCGTGTGCAGGATTTGTGCATTTCTTGCATCAATACTAATGCTAGTACTAATTACGTTCTATAACGTGTACATTTTAAAACAGCAAATTTAACTTGTTGTAATCATTTAAGTTCTTCACGGGACATTGTTTTTGATTGAATCCAATACATTGTAAGGTAGAAGCATTATTAGATGTAAAACAAATCCTAAGATCGTAACACTGCGACAGTGCGAGCACGTGCCCTGAACATACAATTGCCACCCGTCAAGTGAATTCTGTGCGAGATGTGTTTATGCCCATATGCCAACAATACCAGGAAATAATAAGTACCACTTTATATTGTTTCCAAATATTTCAGTTAATTTAGTTGACAAAAAATTACAATATGTATTTTCACCATGATTTGTATCGTGTGGACCTCTTCCATCAAATATTTGTTCAGATCAGCTATCTTGTAATTACGACTTACCATCTAGTAATTACGACAAACTATATCGTAATTACGAGTTATCTATCTCGTAATTATGACTTACTATCTCATAATTACGACTTAGCAATTCAATAGACATCTTATCATCACCCTCAGTTTGGCAAATGCAGAGAAAGAACGAGCAGAAGATACAGGGTTGTTTTGAGAGATTTGTTTACTGAATTTTGGACAGAGGATGGTGTTATGGAAGCTACTTTTTACACAAATGTAAGTAATAGATGGACATGTATATACAGATTTTGCATTCAATTCAACACTTTTCAATATTGTTCATGGAGTCATGTAACCTGAAGAGTTTAAGAGTGGATCCATCTTGACAAGCACTAAATCTACGTTTCAAAATTAGGATACTTTGTGTCACATGTATCATTTTACACATTTTGGTCAAAGGTATTGTTGGAAGTTTATTTCTAAAGTTCAGCTAATGTTAGAATAATGAGCCAATATGATCGTTTGCATTTCTCATAATATCAAACCCAAACTACTTAAGAAGGCCGATGTTTCCTTTATTTCGCATGTTTTGTGCATAGTTTAAGAATAGTTTTGTATTTAAAGTCAACTCTTGACCACATAGCTTTTTATCTTCTGTATTCATATTGTCGCACATTTAAAAATGAAACGTTTTGAGATGATACATCTTGATGAGAATTATACCCTCATAATATAAGATGGGTCACTGCAAACCATATTGAATGCTTCACAGACTTTGGTTCATTTTTTCTATTTAACTGGTTTAAATTTGAAGTTTTCATGTCGAGCTCATTATTGGATTGTTTTTCTTTCTTCATGCTACATACATAGTGTTCTATCCAAATTCAATACATCTTGTTAAATAAATAATACATGCATGCTGCAAACAGAGGTCTTCTGTAACAAATATTTTATGCTTTAGTGATTGTTTTGAAATTTTATGTTTCACTTTCATTATGTGTTTCTAGTTTATTTTTTGGTTCTAGTTCATTTTTTGATTCTAGTTTTATTATGAAATTTGTTGCTTCAAGTTCATTTATTGGATGCTGTTTATGACACGATCACGAAACATTATAATTGCATGTTTCTCTGTTAGACGTTCACCTTTATCATCAAAGATTACTCTGACCTTCATGTTATGCTTTAATGATGTGTTAAATATTTATATCTTGGTTATGAATACATGAGCTTTTTCTATGCTAAGTACATCTCAGCCTGCATAGAGGGCCCTTTATTATCATGCACTTGAAATTAGTGATAAATATGTTTATTCATTGGTAAACTATCTATATGCCTGATTGCAATTTATGAATTATGATGGGTTAGGCCCATCAAGTGAACTGTATTTTGTTTATGAATATATCAATTAGATGATAAGACAGCATGCATTTATCATGCTTTCTATGTAAAGTCTCAACAGTAGTTGGATTTTCAAGGTGATTGCAGATACACGGAATAATGTTTGTACTTTTAGCAGTAACCCGGAGCACCTGACGTTCACCCAGCAGAGTCTGGACTATATTGGTGGGTAGTAAACAGTAACTGAAAAAAAGCAAAGTGAAAGTACTCTCAGGTTGTTATCAAGTCATTATAGTACCTGTATTTTCATGTACACAATTATGTTATTTTTCTTTCTTTGTTGGGTTCTTGTCTCTTGTATTCCCAGTAGTTATGTGGGTAGATCCGTGGTTTATGAGCATATCAGCACAATAGTAAACATAAAGTCTATAGAAAAGTAATTAATATTTTATAATCATGATTTTCCACCAGATAATTAACATTCATAGTGGAGATTATTAAACCATAGTAACGGTAATTGATCATTAAACTCTGGTTCATCCATTGCAATGATATCAGTACAGGTACTGTTGAAAACTAAGTGATATCTTGTTGCTTCATCAGCAATGGAAATTCCCCTTCCTTTCAGATTGCTATCTGTGATTATTCATAGTGACTTCCAACTTTACATTTAGGATATTTTCAGGTGAGGAAAAGAAAATACTTGACCAAAATTTAAAACATAAATTGAATTAAATAGGGGACACCTGGAAGGACTCTAGTTTGCCTGTATTCCAGAGATGATCATTATTATAGTGTTTTAAATTGACCTATACTTTAATGTTATCAACAATTTCATTAATTATCAGCAGATCAGCATTGAATTAATGTTAATTATTATTACCATTCAGCCTCCGACATACTGTTACAGTTTTCACTGCTAGAAATACCAAGAGAGATATTATGTATTTTAATTGTTGGTATTGAATACTGTCAGTTTCTCAATTCAAGTGATTATTTTGCCAATTCTGTTTTGAAATCATCAGTGTCAACAAAGTATTGGGGTGACAGTAAGCTCATGTTAGTATCTCACGAGTCGGGTCTTCTCACCCGAGATGGACTTATCAGCGTTGTAGAAACATGTAATAAAATCATCGATGACATGGAAACATATAATTTACTAATTATTTAAGAGGTATTAGGTGACGATAATCTTAAAACAAGAACACAATTTGCAGCGAAGTATAATATATACACAGTATCTATTCCACATTTCAAGATTCCAGGACATAATGTCCCCGCAAAAAAAGAATCTCTTAGATACGCCATCGATGAAGGTTTCAAAAAATCCACGACGCACGGAAGAAATCGCCACAATCACAAGAAACAATAATCCTTAAATATAATAATGACCCAGACGGCGGTGGTAGGCATATCGCTCCTCAAAATAAAAATATATCCTCGGTGATAGCATTGAATTTAGTATGTGATGTTATCGAAGGAAGCTATCAAATAAATCTCGAACGATCAAATCAAGCTCAGCAGGGATATATTTTATACTCTTTTGCACCAACAGCTCCACCAGGATTTCTAATAATTGAGGACCCAACTAATCCAGTCTATATGCGATGTCATAATAATTCATTAACGAGAATCAACTTCAAACTCGTTGACCAGTCCAATAATCTAATTGATTTACAAGGTGAGGTTTTACAAATCAGTCTGTTTGTGAAATCGTAGCGATTTTCATCGTAAAAGAATTGTTAACGCATAGCAGCAGAGAGGGTGAATGACAAGGACAATGGCGTCTTTGAGGAAGTCTCAATTTACCGAATCGACGCTTTTTTTTACAAGTTTCGAGGAAGCCTTAGATTGCCAAATCGACGCCTCTACAAGGTTGTCTGATTAACCCTCTCTGCTGCTCTCTCTCTCTCTCTCTCTCTCTCTCTCTCTCTCTCTCTCTCTCTCTCTCTCTCTCTCTGTGCTTGCCTTTCCCTAATGATTCGTCGAAATCTTTTCAACGTTTCGATTGATTTGATCACTTGTATCAGAACTTTATTCGTAAGGAACACAGTAGGGCCTATGCAAACGGATTTTAAGTCTTACATAACTTTCTATATTAAGAATGAAAGGCTTACATTTTTAAGATTTCCCACATATTTAAACTTTAATAATTCATTGTATTTATTTTCTTAGATTAATTTTTCAGGAGCCGTTGTAATTAATTTACTTCATATTTGCAATACCTGTTTCTATAAATATGAATCAAATTCGCCACAACTGCCTATAGGTGCATTCATAAAATCATCATCATTTATTGTCACACCAAAAAAAAGAATATAAACGGGACAACTTCATCTCCCTCTTTAACCTGTTCATCCGTTTGTGCGTCACTGTGATGGTAATATTTCTTGTTTTATTGTCAACATGATACACTCCGAGATCTTCAAATTGTAATCTGACTTCTCTAATCCTTCCAGACCTCCACTCGAAGCCAAGATACATGAAAAACATTATTTTACGTCCTTTTCTTTTAAAATCAATTATAACGAGACAGAAAGAATGAAGTTTTATATAATTTTCTTTAAGATTACATCCAATGGACAAAACTGCAGTTGTTTTATTTTGACACAAATACTTGTTTTCTAAAGGATTGGACCAAATCGATTCCAGTTATAGTTTACACACTTTCTGCTGTTTAAAAAAGGAGAAATAATGCTTTTAGCAAAGTGTCAACATTATGTAGGTGTGAGAATAATTATAATACAAATTATAAACTAATAAAAATATTACGGCATACCGCTACTCGCGAAATTATTTTATGACAGATTCCAATCACGTTTCAGAGGAATATTGAGGCAAAAAAAAATGAATATTTATAGGTACCTGAAGCAGGCGCATGAAACAAAACTGAATCAAGTTGATATCTATGAAATCTCCTGTGAACTGTCCTATTTCCTTCAACATTCCCAAGGTGTCAATTCAGAACTGGCAACATTGCCTCCGCAGAAAATTCCAAAACATTTATATTCGCTGATTGGCTGTGCTTATCCCATAAATGAAGCTTTCAATTCCCGTCATAAAGTCTTGCATCTGAGCAACATGACCGTTTTCTGTGCCACGATCTCCTCTCATTAAGGCCGGACATCCGTGACGCATCTGCACTGCTTCAACGTAATAACCGGCAACTACTTTTGAATTCCTGCTTGTTATGTAAACATTAAGCCAAATTATCTCCCTTGAAAAACCATCAATGCATCCGTTTATACAGAGCCCATATTGTTTGGGTTTGTTTTGTAAGAATGAACATGCCTAATGTAATCCGGTTTTTGTCCAAAGTATTGTCGTTTCGTAAGACGTCTCCGTAGTCGCAATTATATACCAGCAGGGTCGAGTAATTGCATAAGTATCACTACTGTATCTCTTGATACTATCATTCCGTGTTGAAGACATCGTAAATGTATCCAACGATAGCCTTATTGATTACAAAAACTACTTATATTATCTTCGTTAAACTGGGCTGCCTCTAATACATCAAAATGAAACCTTCTTCTAAAGAAACACATTGTACATAGTTTTCGTTTCTGAGTTATCATACTAATGCATTACTCCATGTATCTGGGCTGGCAAACTAAGAATTTCTTAGTAAATCAAATACACTTGAAAAAAGCTGCATAACCTTGAACGATCCATTCAAAGTGACAAAATGGTTCCACAAGTCAAAGACACTGTAAGTCGCAATTACGAAATAGTAAGTCGTAATTACAAGATAGCTAACTCGTAATAACGAGATAGTAAGTCGTAATTACGAGATAAAAAAGTGATTTCAGCGTGGCATTAACCGGCTTCCGTAAAATATAAGGTTTCCAAACAAACACAGTGCCAAAACGCTTCCTTTAGGTTATATGTCTTATAGCATACAATATCGATTTGTAGGAATGTTGCATCTTATACGTAGAAAACTCTAGGTGTGTGGTATTTTTGTCACCATCTATAACAATAATGTTGCCAATTTTGATTACCTAATTACTTTGATATCATTTCAACCGGTAAGTATGTCCTAGACCACGCATCTATAAAGTTCCGCCTTTAATACCACAACAATTTCGATCTAATTTCAAGATCAACACCATTGCTTTTTCGAATATAACAAATATCTCGAAAACGTCACGCATATAAAAGTACATATAAATACTTTAAAATGTGGATATTTATCGTTTTGTTTACAAAGTATTTTATTTACCTAGTATGACGGCAGCATAGATATACAGTTATTTGCTACAACGAAATGCAGCGTCAACATATGTGACAATTTATTAATGGAGGTCAGATTTAAAGACAGACTAACAATTGTAGTGTATATACTGCTCCAGTAAATGCACATTTTTCCCTAAAAATTCCAGATATTTTTTCTTCGGTATACACAATCCGGGTATAATGCATATCTTGTATATTTTACCATCGAACTAGGGAGTAATAGAGTTGTTCTTTTTTTTTTTTTTTTTTGGGGGGGGAGGTAAGTGGGTTATCACTTAAAAAAATTAAATTTAGATACGGTTTAATAAATTTTGAATTTTGTGTTGATTGAAATGTTTTTAGTTATAAATTTATTATGTTTCAATTTACTTTCTGGCATTATTTAAATTTTTCTAAGTCCGCCTGCCTTGAGTCAGGATCTGTACGAATTTATTGGCTGTACATTTTCTAACTCAAAAAGGGTCGTCTTTTATTTATTTAGATTATTTAATCTATACAATTTTTCGAAAATATTTATGTTTTTATTTTACACTGTAAAGGGTATCAAGTCCAGTATGCGATCTGGACATGAAAGAAAAAGTGTGGATATAGAATCCAGAGAAGACAGTTGATTCATGACATGGAAACGTGCGTAATTTATATTATAGTATCCATAAAAAAATAATGGGGTGATTTTCCAAACTCTTCCATAGGCCTGCTCACTCCGCGTAGCGCCATCTGATATAGCCCCAAATAATTAAATTTTTAATAATTATTACTAGTAAAACAATTTTTTAAAAAATTTTTTATGAAGAAAAAAAGTAAAAATTTAAGAAGACTATTATTTCCTAACCGTAATTAGTGGTCCAAATTTTACGATTGTCCTCGTTATAAAGTCTGTAATTTGTCATATTAAGTTCTTATTAAAATTTCCGTCAAGGAAGAGTATTTCTACCTTCATTATTTCTTTTATGAGTTTGATCCTTTCTTCCTTTGTTTTGTCGCACTGTTTCATCGTGTGATATTTTGTGAACGGGGAACTTTTGCATAAAGGGCAGCTAACAGGAGTCTTAATCATACGTCATCTAATTGCCACTTCGCCTTTAAGCTAGGCGTTGTGGATTTACGTATATATTACACTTTGTACCTTTAGAGAGTTGATGTGGGAACAATGTCTCCAAACTCTAGCCCAGTTTGTGTGAGGATTTTCTTCCTCTACCTTATGTCTTGTTAATTTTGTATTAAAGTCACTAATCCAGTCATAAATCTTATCTTTACTTAGTTCCCATAATTCTTTGTGGTCCTATACCTTTATAAAATTTCTTTCATCCCCCTATATAAGTGTGGTGCGTCTATTTTCTTACTCAATTTGTTGTTGGTGTATATGTCTTGTCTGTTTCTCATACCAAATCCCAGCCAAAAAATGTATAATGCTTCCCATGGTCTTTGTGGAGTGCTTCCTAAACTTTCTATTTAATGTTTTTATATTGTATTAGGGTTGGATTGGGTAACTCTAATCCCACCTTTAGTTTAGATCTAAATAATGTTGACATTTTTATGCAATGTGTCTTGAAATTCCACATGTAGTCCACTATTTCGTTATCAGTGGTTACTAGTGTTTTATTGCAAATGTCCGCAGAGTTTAGCAAGTACGTCAAATTAGAGTACATTTATGTTTTTAGAACCTGTGAACATTCCATTAAGCTTTTTGGCGTAAGTGCCCAGATATTTATTACTTCATTTATTTTATTTTTAACTTTTAAACATTTTTCATTCTCTTCATTTCCCCAAAGAATATCCCTAGGGCTTTATTTTCATCAGTTGATGAGCAAACCAACGGTGGTTACCCCTCCAGTTTCATATTTTTAGAATTTCCGTTTTCTCGTGATTTATTTGCGATCCCAAAGCTTTACTAAAAGCTTTATATTCCTTTTGTAAGTGCAAAAAGAACTTTTGATCATTTATAAAGTTCGTAAAATCATCAGCATGTTGTAGCATCTTAAATTCTTCTCTTAAATTTGTTATTTTAATCCCTTACCTTGAATATTATTATTATTCCTGATTTTTATACTCAGGATTTCAATTGCTATTACGTAAAATAGCATTGATAGTAGGCAACCTTGCCTCACTGATCTTTATAGTTCAAATTTACCTGTTTTCGCTCCATTTACTTGTACATTGGAAGTTATTTTATTGTACCTTATTCTCCTTCATTTTTGAAAATTATCTCCAAATCAAAATTTTTCCAGTACTTTTTGCGTATAATTGTGCTCTAATCTGTCAAAAGCTTTTTCCTCGTCGAAAAGTACAAAAGCACATTTAGAACTTGATCCAATTATGAAATCTATTATTGTCCTAATGTTAAGTATATTGCTATGTATGCTTCTACCTTTACCTCCGCATATTTGGTTAGTGTTTACTATCGTGTTTATTCCATGTTTAACCCTATTCGTTAAAATTCTACTCAGTATTTTGTAATCGCTGTTATGGAGGGAGATGGGCCCCCAGTTTTTAAGTCTGTTTTGTCACCTTTCCCTTTATAAATGATAGTCATCAAACACTCCCGCATTGAATCTGTCATTTTGTCGTTTTTCAAGAGTATTTTATTAAAAAGGTATTCTAAAATTGGTGCCACCTCATTTTGGAATTTCTGATAGAATTCCGCCGTGAGGCCATCTCGCCCTGGTGATTTACCTTTTGCAAGTTCTTTTATTTTGGTCTGCACGTCCTCCACAGAAATGGGTTCATCACACAATGTTTTATGTTCTGATGAAATTGTATCACATTGTGTTGGATTTAAGTATTGTGTTATTGTGTGACTGTCTATGTTTTGCGTTGTATACAGCTTTGTATAAACGTTTTCTATTTCCATCATCATTTCCGCTTTAGTTGTCACCTCTATCCCGTTAATCATTAAAGTGTCTGGTGTCTTCTCTCCGCCCCCGTCCCCCCCCCCCCCCTTTCTTGTTTTCTTCCTGTTTATATAATTCCTTTGCCTGCTTCTATATTTGGTAGAACTTACCCGCCCTTATTCATTTTCCCTTTTGCACCATTTTTCTAGCTTTTCTAGTTGTTTGGAGAAGCTCTCCTTATCCCTTATAGGTGTTCTATCGTCATTTAGTTTTCTGTTTACTTCTATTTTCTTCATTTTTTGAAAACGTTTACGTTTAGTTCAGTGATATATTGCTAATTTTGTAACTTTTTTTAAAAATTTATCCCAATCAGTCATAATATCTGCTATATTTTTTCCCTTATCATTTGTTAGTATTTTAAGGATTTCTTCTTTAATTTCTCTACTTAAGTGTTCATCATCTAAAATTGTGTTATTTAGTTTCCATTCACACTTTCCCCATCTAGTTAAATTTTTTATCACTATTTCCAGTGTTATCTGTTTATGGTCTGATATATTAAATCCTGGAATTTGTGCGTTTTGATATGTTTTATGGCCGAAATCAGATACATAAAATTTATCTATTCTACTTGCTCCATTTACTCCTTGATATGCCTATTCATGTGTCTATTCCGTTTTTAGTAAATTTAAACATCTATACACATCAGTTAGTTTATATCATTTTATTAATTTACCCATAATTTCCCTTAGGACTAGATCTTTACTTGTTAGTTTCCCTTTTCGGTCTACATTTTCAAACACCGAATTGAAATCCCCGCCCCATAATCAGATGTTCTGAAGTAAAACTATTTAGGTAATTATTTAAGTTTATT
Source organism: Unio pictorum (assembly GCA_030141615.1). Lineage (NCBI taxonomy): Eukaryota > Metazoa > Mollusca > Bivalvia > Unionida > Unionidae > Unio > Unio pictorum. The sequence goes on along the minus strand of JARLTB010000248.1, from coordinate 2,301,232 downwards.
TAAACTCCATGGTGACTTTCCCTAGTTGATGGACAATAAATGATCATTATATGGAGTTTATTGAGTTTCAGGTGTATTACTCTCCCTTTTAAGCTATTATCTTCTTGTATGATTTCCCAATTTTTCCAATTTCTATTGCTTATTATTGTAGCTATACCCGCTTTAGTGTCGTTGTATTTACTATCATTTGTAACAACTATCGCATCCTTTTTCGCTTAAAGTTCAGCTATCATTGTCTTGGAAGGTTTATTATGCGTCTCCTGAATTAGTATAATGTCATACTGTTTTAATTTAGCAGTTGTTAGATTTTATCCTTATCTATTCCGTTAGTGTTAATTGAAGTGATATGGAAGTTTAGTTCTTCCATTTTTGGTTTCCAGGTGGCATAATCTACTATATTATATTTATTAAATAAAGGTATTGAAATAAAAAAAATTGTAATGAAATAAAATTGTATTTACATTATCAATAAAATTAATTGAGTTTGTGGCATTGGCCACTAGTTTGTCCGTTCCCTATCGTCTGTCGTATACCTACTGTCAGTAGTCTATATCATGTCATTTTCCGGTCCCGATGTCGATTTCACATTTGAGTTTGGCATTTGCATTGTGTTTACTTGGTTATGGTCAGAACTCTCACAAAGGCTCAGTTCTTGATTTTATTATTTTCCCTTTTTTCCCTCATTTTATTCTTTTGTTTGGTGACTTGTTTATTCTTTAATATTTCTGAAATAGCATGTAGGTCCGTGTCTTCACTGGAAAGGGAGTCCGACAGGGCTTTGTACTTACCTTTCCTCTGAAGTGGCATTGGCGTGGACGTAAGGTGTTGTAGCCCGCTCATATCAGTCTCATTTATTGTTTCTTGTATAGTATCCTGCAATTCTTCACTCCCCTCTTTCACTATGGGGAGGATTTCGTACCTATTTTGCGTCTTTAATGGTATTGTAGGGATAATTTGTTTTATTGTTTTTTTTTTTGTCGTCTGGAAACCACCTTCGTCCGTCCCCACAATTTCCTGCGTTCTCTCCACTTGTTTCTCATTTCCATCAGGTATTATTATTTCCTGTTCGTTTGCCTCTTTAACTTTGGCTGCATATGAATTTGCATTCTGTTCTTTGGATTTCTGCTGCACCTTGCAGTCTTTAAGACCATGGCCCATTGTGAGACAGCGTGGACAAGGTCGATCAAGGTCACATCCCCTGTACCACGTTCTGAGCATGAAACCCATAATATAGAAAAAGGCGGGTATCTTCCTTGTCTCTTCTATTGGTACTTGCAAGATCCTTTCTCCACTGTGGGATTTTTCGAACCTATAACATTTTGCCTTTTTTATCCATTGCAATCTTTATATTTACACATATCAGTTTGTCAATTATTACTGTGGTACTTACTTCCAGGGGAAGACCAGAAATGAACACATCAATATTTGTGGGTTCTATTACCCATGTGATTGGTTCAGTGTCTGTTATTTTCGCTCTATGTCCTAGAATTTGTAATTCTGTTTGGTGAAGCAGCTTTTTGCACTGTTTGGGGTATAGGGCGTATTTGTTACGCCCTCCATATTGTAAACCATAGATCTCGTTCAGATCAAAACCCAAAACTTGCATGGATGTTAAGACCGTTGTCTGTTTTGGAAGTTTTTCAATGCCACCAAAATCTAGGGTTTGACATCCCTGTCTATGATGGATAACCAACCTTTGGTTTCCCGGCTCTCCTTCAACACATGTGTTGAAATAATCTGCGATTTTGAATCGAGTCGCCTCCATTTTGTCAAAAGTAATTTTGTCTAGTCCGTCCTATAAAGGAAACAACTTACAAAGTTACAAAAATACAAAAATCGAATATGAAAATTTGTGCAAATTGATAATTTAACAAATGGCTGCTGAAAATAGAAAGATAAATACAAAAGACTAGCACAAGGTAAATCTAGTAGGAAATTCTACAGATCAGTTGTATACAAGAAGGATATACTGGATCATTTTGTGAGTAATTGCCACCACAACTCACTGGTATACCTGTATAGAAAAGTAAATCCCAATAGTGATAATCCAGTGGATTTCCTTGCAGTTTGTTTTTTGAGTCCTAAACGAAATTACTATATTAGTGATTGTACTGACTGACTGCTTCAAATCTAGTACACACCTTGTAATAAATCTTGCTTTCTTAAGAATGTAAGGCGACAGGAAGCATGCAAGTTTTAAACTCAGATTGTAGTGTTAATAAACGATACTACACGAAATGTAAATATTTAAGTGTATGAACAAGACTGTATGAAGTGAATTAAATACTTGTATCATTTTTTTTCAAAGTGCACATGTTAACAAATTGTTAGTCTAAATAACTTATTATCCTAACTTCTTTGACTGCCGTTGTTTTGTCGTTATCGTTATGACACATACATATGTCCGGAGGTCGTTATTTCAATGTGCAGACTCTGCAAGCAATGTAAGAAGCACCATATATACTGCCGGAACTAAAACTTATATATTGTATCCTGTTTATGCGCTTTTTAGTAAGTTCCATACTGGACTATTGCTATTAACTTCAGCAGCAGAAGGCGCGAATCGGACAACTTTATAGAAGTGTGTATTTGTCAAACCAAGGCTTCCTCCAAAATCGAAAAAAGATTTTTACCTCCATAGCAAAAGAGAAAAGGGCGAATTGGACAACTTTTTCCAAAATCGAAAAAAAAGTTTTTTTTGAGACGTAAAGTCATTGTCGCACCCCCTTAGCTGCTATGGGGGTAAAAATCTTTTTACGATTTCACAACCAGACTAATTTGTAAAACCTCTCCTCGTAAATCAATTAGATTATTGGACTGGTCAATGAGTTTGAAATTAATTCTCGTTAACGAATCATTATGACATCGCATCTAGACTGGATTAGTTGGATCCTCAATGATTAGAAATCCTGGAGGAGATGCTGGTGCAAATGAGTATAAAATATATCCTTGATGAGCTTGATTTGATCTTTCGAGATTTATTTGGTAACTTCCTTTGATGAAATTAGATACTAAATTCACTGCAATCACCGAAGATATATTGACGTTTTGAGTAGCGATATGATTACCACCACCGTCTGGATCATTATTATGTTTGAGGATGGTTGTTTGGGGTTGTGGTATTTTTTCCATGCGGTGAGTATCAGAGAAAAGTTTTCCCTAATAAGATCATTAACAGATTTTTTTAGTTCATTTGCGTTGTACCCAGGAAATTTGAAATCGGGTAAATCAGTTTATTTGATATTGTAACCGGTTAGTAATTCTTGTTTATTTCCGTTCTTGTCATTAATTATTATCTGAACTATTCGTTTGTTGATATATTCCATGTCGTATACAAGCTGATTTAATATCCTAATATGCGGTATAATCTCATCACATGGTCTTGTTATATCAGAGAGATGCACCTGGAAACTCTGTCGTAGTGTCTCTAGTTGTGATTTATGTAACTGATTAATCTCTTTTAAATAATCAATGACATCATTTAGAGTGAATACAATGGCAATGGATGAATCAGGAGTTTTTTCAAAACCAAATTTCTATTGCATGGTATTGTTATCAAGAAATGTAAATCTATTGGTTAAATTTGCATTTTTCTACCAGGTAAATAATTTCGATATGATGGAGCAATTTCGTGGTATGATTGTACATATGTGACATAATTAGATTGTTGTGGTTCTGGTTCTGATAAGATGTCCGAGGTGGGGTTTAAGACAATCCTAGCACGGTTCTGATTGAGCTCTGATAGATATCTACGGCATACCCGGGCGAGTTTATCTCAATCGCGGATGATAGTGTTGGTTCATGAACTGTTACAGTGATTTTCGATTCTTTACCAGTAATTGATTTTATACTGCATTGTAATTCGTTATTAATTTGTTCAATTTGGTAGGACCCATATGATAGCGAAACAACATTCCAGTCTGGAGTACTATCGGGTTTATTCTTACTCGCAAACACCAGGGAATTATTCGGTTGCTGACCACCGAATGGTACTGATCTGATATTTGGCCAACTATGGTATACTCGTAGTTTTGCTAGTGCTATTTCCTTCACAGAAACCGCAGTAGGGAAATTGACATTGAATTCAGGATTCGTTGAGGTTATGGATATCATGCTGGTTTTCACAGGTGTGGTATTTTCGGCTATTCGTTGAAGTAGTTCTTGTGATGTTGCCATTGTTATTATAATCGTGTTGTTTTTCTAATTTTGACATCGCGGAATCATAGACACATACCATCGCTGAAAACTCACTATCGGATATTAATGTGTCATCGAGTGACGACGATATCATCGAGGATAATTGGGAGGACGCGGTTGACACAACATGGAACTTAACTACGTAATCCTGCAGTTTACGCTGGCTGCATTATGATATTTCTTTGGCTATTGTTGAAATAATTCCAGCGATTGTCACGTCGCTGATATACGAATTGGAACAGCTATCGGGGCAACCGTTGTCACCGAGGAGAGTATTATACAGGCTCCGGTGATTACACGTGATACCGAGTAAACTGTAACATTATCTGCGGTAATTCTGCGACGGTATTTTTTTGTTTTTGTTTGGTACTCCTCAGTGAGTGTTTTAAGTTTAGTTTGAAATTCTCTGACTTGATCATGGCGATACTGCTGTGACGTTTCCAATGATGAAATTTTACTTATTATCATAGATTTCAAATTGCCGGCGTTAAATTCGTAAATGTTAAATTCGCTAGCGAATTCAATTCAGTTGTTTACTTAATTTTCTGCTACCAATTCCGCATAACATGTTACTGAAACCCTACCCAAATTATTATCAGTGGATGCTATTGTGAATCGTTCAGTTGTTCCTTTGTCGATGATCGTTGATATCATATTGTTGACCCCAGCTGAACTCGTTGATGAAATATTAAATTGAGTCGGCGACACTAGTGTTAATCGATAAATACCTTTGAATGCCGCGGTGATATTTAATATGTTAGTGAATGGTGTGCACGTAAATGATCCGTGTTGGATCGTGTATACTACGTTGTTGGTTTTCTCATGAGGAATCTTTGTTTTTTCAAGTGTTTCTATGATCCTCGGTAAATCATCTTTGATTGCCTCGATCGTGTTTTTCATCTCATCGATGGATTTTTTAATATCCGGGAGTTTTATGTCGAGTTTATCTAATGAGATCCTCCCAAAGCATTTCTCAATGAGATTTTAACGAAAAGTTGAAAACTTCTCAACATGATCTCCATACCTAGATTTGAGTGTAGCTCCTTCTAACAGCGGTTTTTACGTCTGAGAATTTCAAATGTGGAATGAATACGTGGAATCGCAACGAAATTATTTATCGGGGTCTCGATATTATCAATTATACTCTGTTGTAATTGTTCAAATTTTGTTATATGGTCATTCAGTTTTTGTTGGGAGTCCACAGTAGTTGAAATGAAGACGCCCGGTTTGAGTTTACCCTGATTGGAAAACAACGCTATAGTATCTTCTACTGCAGTCACGTCGTTTTGTCAAAATATCATTGAGAGAAAAATTACTAGTTTCAATTTACCCTGACCATCTTGAAATACATTGGGATCAACACTTGCGAGGTTTAACATCTCGGATACTTCATCTTCGATTATTACTTTTACATCACCGGTTGCAGATATTTCCGCGGTGGGTTCTTTTCAGGATTGATAAAGATCTCCCCCAAATATCAATCATTATACTCTAAGATCTCCTTACAAAGCGATTACTCGTATATTCATGTACGGTTTTATAGGGTGGTGTTCCCGATGATGAAATAGCGTTGAGTACATTTAATACTTCTATGTCGCATATTGTTGGGTCATTCATTTTCTGTGTTCGTAGCGTGAAATACCAGATAGGAGTTTTTAAGCGGTTGATATAATGCATAAACTCTTTAGGTGGTGCTAATCCATATGAATCGAAATAAACAATTGCATACGGATCAATGGCGTATGCAACCCAGAGTTCCGGGTCCGGTGCTGTTATTGAGATTAATAATACCGGTTTCAGTGTTGTTTGGTTGTTGTGGTAATTGATCTTTCATAAAAACATCTCAAAGTTTTTTATCGCTAGTTTTTTTTAGCAGCATCGATTAAAACAAAATTTGACACTGGAACTATAGGTTCTTGCGACAGAACCCTTGGTTTTCGAGTTAGTAAACTTTTCCTAGTTTATAGCCCATTCCTCTGTACCATAAATGCGGAGTTCCTGATAGTGTTAGTCCCTTTCCTGAACGTTTCATTTTTTTTTTTATCCCTGTCCGGTTGCTTTCTTTAGTGCCATCCCTACCGCTGTACCAACGGCTCCTAGCGCGGAGGCTTTTGCTACCGCTGGGGCCGCAATCAACGCTGGTAACGCAGCGAAAAGTGGGAATATACCACCTGTTCTTAAATGCGGTCGCAGAGAGAGTGACTTGAACACCTTTTTTTATCTTTGATGGCATCATTGAAGTGTTTCATATGACGAGCTGTCAGTGACAGTTTATTCTGACCACCAGACATTTGACTTGCTTCAGCGATTTCGTGGTTCTACATTTTTTAGCTGATTCTGATTGCAAATTTTTCAATTTAATCAGGAGTTAACGTAACACTAACATGACTAAATGACATTTTGTTTAATAACAGATTGATCTAATTGTTACATTACATATTTTCCACTGGTGCATCAATTACTCTCATTCGTCCACCAACGCCTCCTAGTAGCATTGATTTGTCACTGAGAATGACAGCAACTGGTCTGTAATTAACAATACCAGCAGGACCTGCTACACGAGCTTTGAAGTGTATGTCAACGACGGATTGTCTGGTTAAGTCAAGATGTTCCAATGAAAAGTAGTAGATGGGATATAGTTTTCTAAAATCCAACTGAGATATTTGCAGACCAGTATCCATATTATTATCAATGTCAGCAACCGATGATACACGCGTGCTATTTGGCTGGTTTCGTAATCAAGTAGTATATCCGCGGATGGTTCTTGTTGGCCGTTTATTCTCAATGATACTTGACTAACACCCAATTGATCAAGTATCATATGAGTCCGTTCCTGAGAGTTTAATCACGTTTGATCCTGTAACGCAAAAAAAATAATATTACGCGGAACTGAATCTCCTTGTTTTCATACCAGGTGCCTTGTAAGTGTACCATCAATATTAGAATCCATGGTATCTGTTGTTGTTGTTAGTCAACTTAGCAGTGATTTTCTTCCATGATCCATAAATGATAGTAATCTTTCTTCCATGGTGATTGATGGTGTCATTACTGGCATCCACAATTCTAATTTTGATATAATGACTTTAACAGCAGCAACACCAGCACAACGCCAGATTGCATCATTATCACTACACTTTCGCACGAGTACTACTGTATGCTTCGCTCCATAGATAACTTTTCTATAATTTCTGCTAAATCCGAAAATATGATGCAATGGAATCGCGCATGAAAATTGTCGACGCTGTCCTTTCAACATTGCTACACGTGTTGCAAACCCCAAGTTGTGATTAGTATTAGTACTTCTTATAACATCAAAGTTACCAGCTGGTCTTGCTTACTGTTCAGGAGAATCGGGTTGTGAATTAACTGCAGTAGCTTGCGGTATTATCAATTTAAAATATGGAATGTGAGATCCTTAGAGAACATCATAGATGGACCCGCTGTCATCATTGGAGTATCTTGCTAACCCCACTATTGTTGTGGCAAGATCAACCTCACGTTCAATAGCCTCGATTTCTCTTCCATCAATCATGTATCTAGCACTTTCGAATAGTGCCATGATACCATTATTGACAAAAGCAACTCGGACGTTTGTGTCATCTGCATATGGTGTATCAGCTACAACATTTGTTACGAGTTCTCCTTCTACGTCGATAAACGCTTCAGAGAGTAGAAAGTATTTGATGGTATCATGGACCTGAAGTTCGATTCTTGATGGAAGATCCGGTTGTACTGCATGATAGGAATAGAATTGATAATCGCGTACAGAACCATTCTTGCGTACTGGGGCGTCCATATCGAACGCTGTATCAGGAGCCGATTTGAACATATTATTATGTATTTCTTGATCTAAATCGCGATCGATCTCGCTCGCGATTTCGAACCACTTCCCGCTATCATATTTGCAGTAATATTATCTTGGCTCTGCTCTGTGATGCTATGTTTTGATCCACCGCGTTGTTTATTATTTTGCTAATACTCGCGGGCATAATTTCCGTAGATGGTAGTTTCTCTAGTGACTTTATCACCGGTGACGAAGTCGCCAATGACGAAGTCACCAATGACGAAGTCATTGTTGATTTATTTCGTCGCGAACTAACGCTAGTAGTTTTCTTAAGCCGCGGAAACTGCTTTCCCTGCAACATCATCAACAGCGCTAACACCCTTATCACGAATAACATAAATAGCTTTCATCGATAATTGTTTTGCGATTGGTGCTATTGTTGGAGCCATTCTTCCAAATAACCCTACAATGGTATTGCCGAGAATATCTCCATAGTACGCTCTATAAACTGGCAATCCTGAGTTTACTACATTGACCATGGTTGGTCTTTTGTGGTTGTAGTGTATGATCATCTTATTTAAATGCTGTTTATCTAATCCAATGACGAAGTCATCAAATTAATTACTGTGGTAACCGTCCGCTAGCTCATCAATAAACTCTCGATATACACCAATATCCATGATACCACCCTCAAATAGTCGTCTGCAGATATCAGCTACCGCATTAATTATTTCCGGTGAGTTATTTCCAGCTCGTCTTCCTCCTACGAGAATTTCTAATCTGATATATCCCCGAGAATACTATTAGGACAACGAACTAGACCACTACCTGAAACCCCCTTGGATATCCACTAGCGAATTTTTCAGTTGCACCTTGTGTGGGATCAACTTCTGCCATTATTTTTATTTCGGGAAGTTCATATGGTGGTGGTAAAATTATATATTATGGTTATATATAATAACATATATTTTATTCATATAATACCTAAAATCATCATCCTCTTTGATTTTAATTCCACCATGATTTGCCAAATATATTTTTCTATACCAAGTGTCAGCAGTTTTTTTTATAGAGTCTTCAGCTCCATCTTTTATATATTTTTCCCTCGTCTTTCTTTCGAAATCAATTAGCGGCAACATTAGCTAATTGATTATCCGTAGAAATGTTTCTAATTTTATCTAACGCCTCCTTAGTAAATATATTTTCAGGTGTATGTTCCCCTCTCTCTCTCTCGGGGGTTCAGGTGGGTCATCAACGGGTTCAGGTGGGTCATCATCGGGTTCAGGTGGGTCATCAACGGGTTCAAGTCGTTCTTGTTCTAGTCGTTGTTGTTCTCGTTCTTGTTGTTCTTGTTGTTCTTGAAGTCGTGAAGCGTCTATTATATCACCAGGAAGTGCTTTTAAAAATTCCTTTGTTCGATTAAATCTCTTTGCTCTTTTTTCAAGTGCTTGAAGAAGGGCCGGTTTTTTCCATCGTTGTTCCTCAGGAATATCTCCCCATATGGCTTTTTCAATGGTCGATTCGACTTTCCTCGTTGCAGTGGTGCTAATTTAGTTGTCAAGGCTTCACCTACCATAATAAATATAATAGACAATCTAAATTTTAAATGAAAACTCACCCCCCAGACACTCTGTTCATACATCCACGTAGTGATAAATCACCGAATACTATCTTACCTGTCTATACAAATTCGTTCTATGCGAGTAAGCGCATATCTGTCTATATAATTATTTATCTTGGTGATTTAATCACTGGGGATATAGAACTTCTGTTCCGTACCTGTATATACTCATACATGCAAACAGGTATGGTATTGTATATGTCAATCCATGGTGAGAATTTCATTCACTGTGTTGAGGCAATCAAGGGGGATTTTTATTTTTGGCGGATAATTTCTTTTATTGTCTTGATTTTCGAGTCAATGGTGCGTTTGATTTAATAGTGTTGCCCTAATTCTGACCCTTTCGACAGCAGTTAATGACGGGACGAACTTGTTGATATCATTGTTATATGCGAGGGAGTCATAAATAGGGTGTTGAATTCTCGTTATAAAAGAATAGGATTTCGATAACAAATTTATTATTCCGAGCGCTATCAACAATATCTTGAAAATCAGAAAAAATCCGATAATAATCTAATTTATCTGACAATTGAATTCCTTGATTTTTCAAATTTGAAATCTCGTTAATAATGACTTTCATATTTTCGAAATTCATTATATGAAATAATATATATCTAATATGATAAACAAAAACATTTGGCGTCAATTTTGACCCGTTTTCATTTTTGATTTATACATATTTACATATTTACATATATATATATTTACATATTTGATATATACATATTTACATATATACATATAAATTTAGATATATACATGATATTTACAAATATAAACATAATGGTATTTACAATGAAATGATATGGTATTTACAATGAAAAAATATGGTATTTACTATGAAATGATATGGTATAAACACACATACACACAAGGGACTGTTGTACATTCAAACTGAAACCACCATACCCCCAACAAAATCACCCCGGGTTGAATGCAAAAACACATTCACACCGTGTTATGGTGTGTGACATATGGTGGTTTGAACCGTGAGGTTTGAATTTCGAATGGCTTAAATCCCCAATTATATAGAAAATATTTCAGACGGTATCGTCGACAATAATGCCTGCCACGAGATTCGAACGATGCGCCCCAGGACGAGATCAAACCAGGTACGGAATACGCTAATATTCGAGATCTACAAGTCTATAACTTTGAATACGATATATAGCTAAACTGTTGTATATGTGATAAAGAATTTAACGAATTGTGGATAAAAATCGTATATTAATCGTAGATGAAAATCGTAGATTTCACTATAATTAAAAATCGTAGACAAAATTATAAAGCTTCTAGTCAAACAAGCTCAAAAAAGCCTTTCAGTCGGACTATGAGTCATCAAACAATCCCATTGAGATATGGGACTGCAACACAAGAGTTATCGTTGTTTAAAAACCGTATACACAAGCCCATACGAGTTATTTCCTTGGTGTTACATATATATGTCCGGGTCTCTTTGAAATCGCTGACTGATATATTCGTTCTGCTACTTTTCGTATGCGATTCTGTGATTAAGATGAATTTCCCCTCCAGAATTAAATATAAGATATCCAAGATTATTAACACCAGCTGGTCTCTTCAGCTTGCAGTGTCTGACAATACCATCTCGAGATGCTTCATAATTGGTAATCACGGGATGTGGTTTAAATTCTTGGTTCATTTATATACTAAATACTATTTGTCTAATTCATTATTTAGTTTAGTTACTACTTGAGAATCTATCAATATGGTCGTGAGGTGTTCTGATGATTTGTTCTTGACAGAGTCAAGGACGCTGACACAGAGTCATTGATGGAGTTTCTAACTCTATTATCATAATAGCGCCTTAGCTCTCTGTATCGCTTACCACCGCAATTGCAACATAACTGCAACTTACCACGCACACCTACCACAGATCGTATGCATGGAAAAGGCCCCAACTTTCACGACGTACGATTTGTAAATGATATCCGCAGAATTCACCTCTGCATGATTTTGTACAAGCGATTACTGATCCTATCATAAGCCATTTGCAGTGATTCATTATGTAATGAATTCCTTATTTAAATACTTGTTTTAATTATAATATGGAAGAGTTCAAAATATTAGCGAAAATTACGCCTTTGAAAAATGATAAATTCAATCTCGATAGAGTCTCCACTGATGTACCAAAGAATCTGATAAGTTATAGAAGCATGATAGTAAGAATCCATGATGGTCAACATTTCGAATTGATAGTAGTGTTGATGGTACCATGAACGATGAAAGAGCAGCATCTCACATCTTGACAAGAAAAAGTAAGAAAAAGTATTGTTTTTAGAGTGAAATTCATTCTCCGCTCAGAAACGTGTGGTTGGATTATACGCGACAAATTTGTACTCATCCTGAAAAAAAAATAAAACTGTCACTGTGAGTCAGAATTTCAAAACCAGGAATTCTGACTGGAATTAACAAACCGTATTACGAGAGATCCTATCCTGTAACCGCGGCTGTTTAAGGAATCTATCCGATAAATGATAAACCAAGTATTGAAAAACTAAAACCCATAAAATTGTCACCGTTGACTTCGTCAAGAATAAATTGTGTAGCAGAACGAATAATAGAGCATTTTACAAATGTGTTGCGTGGAAACAAATTGATGGATTTAAGACACAAAAAAATAACAGTATGGGAATCAACAATGAAGGAGAGCGAAGCAACAATTCAAGATGTAGCCAAATTAGAAACATCATTAAGATTCCCAATAACCGTAATGACGATAACAGGAGAGGTATTACACGAATCGAAATATAAATCAAAACGAGTTCCAATCAAAATTATTGACCGTAATAAACACGCGTGGACACCTGCGGTAACAATATTTCCGCGGATAGAACCATAAAATATTACACGGAAAATTTATTTGACTTTATTTACGAGGTAAGTAAGAATGATCCTGTGTCAGTGTGGCTACTTCACAGTTTTGAAGGCGAAGAGGGTAAATTCAATTAATTTGTAACACCCAATGGCGAATTATACCGTACTGAAGCCCACCACAACGAGATGAAAAAAAAACTAGCTAGTGGTTTTTCAACGGTTTACGACGAACAATTAAGAAACTGTTTTACAATACCGTCAGTTGCTGCTCATTTCACGAGAAAGAGAAATCTATGGAAAACAACACGCGCAGAATTTCTCTCAGATATCGAATCAAGCTGCGTGGCTTATGGCCATGGTGGATTATGGAATACAAAATATGACCCCAAAAGCATTATTTCGGTTGATATGATTACGTGTTATCCAGGGAGTTTTCTTGGGTATGGAGAATGTTCTGAGTACTTCAAAAGATTTGGACATCCCACACACGAGATGATCCGTGTTGCGATTAATGGACCGCTGCCTGACTTTGATCTCACCGGATTAGCTCGTGTGATATCATTTGAATTGGCTAAAGGACTTCATCCGTGTTGTTATGTTTGGTTTGGTAGACACATCTCTGAAAAACACTGGATGCCAATAGTGTTATTACGGTATATGATTGATTCTAAAATGCTGATATCGCTGATTGTCAGTGAAGCAATTATATCATATGAGAAACAAACTGAAGTCTGGTTAGCACAACCACGTTGTATACATAGTATAATCACCGAAAACAAAAAACAATTCCCCGATCTCGACGAAGAATATATCGTGAAATGTTCCAAAGAAATCCTTCTTGCTAAAAATAAACACGCAAAAGATTTCGGTAGAAGAATAATTGGTAAGTTCACACAAGGTGGAAAATACGACCACAAACGATATTCTTTGCGGTTGATTATCGATGATGCTGAATAAGATTTTATAATCGCAGATGTAACATCTAGGGGTATATACGTCGATCGTAAAGACGCTTTCTTGTCCGATGGAACCAAATTAGGTACAATTGTTACTTACACAGATGGAGAAAAATCTCAATATACGTACTTAAGGTCAACTATGCTGGCTTATGCTTCTATTAAATTACTTTCGATAATAAATAGACTTCCTGACACCGCAGTTAGAGTAGCCACTGATTCATTTTATATAGACGTAAAACATAAAGAAGCAGTGGCTGAATTCACTAATTTAGACGAGAATTGGGGATCATGGAGAATTTAAAAGGAAATACTGCATGATTATTCTAAATCAGCAGATGTTACGATTGAAAACAATTACTTGAAACATAATCAGATATCAGAAATATCTATTGCACCGTCGATATCCGATCCAATATTCAGATATAAAACCTGTTACTTAAACGGATGTGGTGGGTCAGGGAAGACGACTCTTGCGGTTGAATTATTTCGAGGAAAATCAAACATGATTGTGCTAACACCAACACACAGACTTGCAAGAGAGATGAAACAACGAGGAATGCTTGCACTTATCACATTTTTTTTCAATGGAAAGGTGACAAATGGACTCCTAATCGAACGGGCGAGAAATATATTCCTGAAATCATCATTCGGGATGAGATATGCACAGTGTTGCTAGATGTATTACAAAGGTTTCTCGATTGGTTATTGCTAGCGAATACAAAAGTGATAATGTGTGGCTATCATGGTCAAACACCACTAATTGTCGGTTTATCCCCACATAATTGGCTGAAGAATTTTGTAGACTATTATGAAGAAATTAATGCCGATAATAGATCACTTGATAATAAATTACGCGAGTTCAAGAAACTAATCATATTACAATCGGATAGAATCCAATGTGAAATAACACGTGAAATGATTTCGGAAACCCTATTAAATGAATTTTGGGAAGCATGGAAACCAAACGATTTGATAGTGGCAAGTATAAAGATAGTCAGAGATACACTTAAGATGAAGTTATTTAACACACACGTATACAAATTTGCAACACTTCCAATGCCATTGTGTTATAGACCCAAGGATACACGAAGACAAAATATCGAAGTTGATATACCAGGCCTGAGAGAAAACAGATTCTAGTGTTAAATGATATTGTGTTGGTTGATATCAGTGTTGTCGAAAATGCATTGCGTGCTGATAAATCCCCATGGAAGCTGGGATACGCAGCGACGATACATTCATCGCAGGGGTTCACTATATCCGATACAATTGTTTGGATCATAGATAATCGCATCGAGTGGTCGAATTTAATTTATCTTGCGATGTCCAGAGTACGAAAAATAAATCAACTTCGAAGAGTTGCTGAGATGACAATGAAACCACAATAAGTGATATTGTCAGCGATGATATAATCAGAAAAAAACCTCTTGTTATAAACAATAGGACAAGAAAAATAACAGAATATTTGATATTTATGACGAATTTATAATCACAATCAAACAACAACAGAATGATCACTGTGCGAGTTGCAATTGTATAACGCGTTGATGTTGGCCGGATAAAGGCCCCTTACAATTTACAGTAGACAGAAAGAATAGCAGTGTTGGTCATACCAGAGATAATGTGATGCCGACTTATCTTGAGTGTAACAGAAGCAGAGGTGCTAGTTAAGACCACGCGGTGGTAATTGAGTATTCTCGGGTATCACTTGATGTTGTTCACGAGTAAATCCTCGCAGTTGAATCCAATCTATAGACTGGCGGTCTACCTGGAGATATAGTTATACTAGATATTTTATGTGCAGTAACACTCCAAATAGGATCAGAAGCTCTTTCTTGCCACCTTCGAGTCCTCCTGGTTCATATAAATATCTAACAGTGACATTGCCGAGAATTGGTTGTTTTAAAAAATCATTTTGCGGTTTTACAGGTATATACTTCTTTTTAATCGCGTTGCTAGGTTTCATATTTATTGTTGGAGTAATCTGATTATTCAGCGCGATAACTACGACTGGTAATCTCTTGACCCATTCACGAGATCATTTATCCTGAATAAACTCCTTCGCGTATTGGTATCAAAATAACCGCTCAGCAAGTGTCCGATTAAATAATTCAACAATTTCCTGATCGCGATATAGTGTAGTATGTCCTTTTTTGATGGTGACATTATGATGATTCATTGTTGATAACACTGCACCCTGAAATTCCTTGCCGGGATCAACTTGTAATAGATTTGGCCAATGCAGAGGACCCCGCCGATAAATCCTTTCAAACGCAGAAGCCACTTCGGTTGATGATTTTGTCCTTAGAGGTTCTGCTTGTTTTTATCGACTCGCAACATCAACTACGGTTAAGGCATACTTGTAAACACCATCATGCGGCAGGAATAATATATCAGCCTGATGAACCTCATTAGGTGCGCTGACATCAAAATGCAAAATGTTAATTTGTTTAGGCGGTGCTAGATAAATTTGCCATATCGCCTGTTTGGATAACCAATCCGCTGCAGTAGTATTTTTCACCATTGCGGCGCTAGCGAGTTTCCCGATTGCTGATTTACGCCTCCAGTATCCTCTTGGAGAATAATAAATAGATTCCATGATGTTATTGATTATCAGCACCCAACGCCAATTTATTTTTCATCGCCAATGTTATCAACCATGAAGCCAATTTTTCTTTGAAGGATTTATCAGTGATAGAATTCAACGCATGAATTAATTTCACATCTGCGATATGTCTATATTGCAGATTACTACTTTTATAAGCAACATCATGAACATTAAACGCCTTATCAATAGTGTTTATTGGATACTCATAGGGTCGGGTTTGTTTTCATCATCGAGTCGGATATCGAGTTTGGCCCCGGGTCCACAATAACTATACCCTGGAAGGTGTTTTTCTCCTAGATATTTTGCCCATGGTGTTCCTGGGAGTTTTACTAACTTGGCTGCAATATCACGTCCTTGTTTTTGTTTTTTTGAAACATCTCCAAATTTAATTTAAACAAATCTAAATTTTTGTACCACATTGTATAAACTTCCCAGCATGTGCTGATCTGTTATGTTTAGTTGTAACCGTCGTCAAGTCGTTTGTGTTAGTACGCTTCTTACATTTCACACAATATAGATCCATAATTTATTGATAATAACATGAATGTAATTAATTTTTCGGCGACAAAACACGAGGACCAGTTAACCATCATGCAGCGCTAACACGTTCTCTTCGCATGATTATAATCGGACCATCTGGAAGTGGCAAGACACAACTGCTACTTAATTTGATAACGAGATAGATGAAATGGGACAATTTGTATTTAGTAGCCCCGAGTGTAGACGATCAGATATGTTACGATTTGTTAAAGGATTTTAACGATAAAGCAAAATCGGAAATCGATGAGGATATTATTGAGTTTATAACCGATACGGAGGAAGCACAGAGCATTGATGTTATTGATGGAATTATTAACAATTTAGTCGTATATGATGATGTCATTTTAGACAATCAAAAGAATCCCGCCAGGGTATTTCCCAGAGGTAGGCATAAAAATATTGATGTGACATATGTCACTCAACGATACACTCAAATACCAAAAGTGATCAGAAATAACTGCAATATTCTTGCTGTATTCAACGGAGTTGACACACATACACTACGAAATATTTGGCAAACTTGGTGTGGTGGTATTATGATTATAATCTCTTTAGAAATTACTTTAGTCACGCTCAGTTAATCCCACATGGATTTGTAACGATACATTTGCATGACCTGAGATAAAGATATCGTGTCGGACTTGATGAAATATTCGGTTGAAATCGAAAAAAAAGAATTTTATCCCCAAAGCAGAGAGAGAGAGAGAGAGAGAGAGAGAGAGAGAGAGAGAGAGAGAGAGAGAGAGAGAGAGAGAGAGAACGACTTTGCGTCTCAAAAGGAAACTTTTTTTTCGATTTTGGAGGATGCCTTGGTTTGCCAAATAAACGCTTCCATAAAGTTGTCCGATTCGCCCTCTCCTCTTCTGCTATAGATGTAGAAATCTTTTTTCCATTTTGGAGGAAGCCTTTGTTTGCCAAAAAGACACTTCTATAAAGTTGTTCTGCTGCTACTTCCTTCGGGGTATTCCAAGTATCTACCACACAAACTTTCAGATTTAAGAGCAAGGCTGTTCGGAACATCCATCATGTTGGATGCAATTAGCATACAAACCACATGTAACTTTTAGTGAAAATCCGTTCAATTCAGAACCTCAGTATATTACAGTTCAATGCACCTATCTGAGGTCGCCTATATTTGTATTCCATCAAGAAACTTACAATATCGTATACCCGTATTGTTACAACTGTTAAGACAAATTCATACGAATAACGTTTATTTGCGTACAAGGGCCAGGCTAAAGTGCACGATTTGCCCAAATATCATAGGCGTAAGGACACTGGTCTCATTCAAGGGTGTTGTTAGAACCAACCAATGTCAGCAACAAAAAGAGACTAAAGACCTAATAAAGGTCACTTATTTAATTATTGTCAGCATATTGCTCGTTTGCTATTCCTAATTGTTTAATTTTATGATCTTGTCGTTATATAAGGTTTATATGTTATCTATGTGTACGTCTCAGAGTTCTAATGAATGTAATCTGTACTAAGTTTACATTATAATAATAATGATAATAATAAAAATACTACTACTACTACTACTACTTATTATTATTATTATTATTATTATTATTATTATTATTATTATTATTATTATTATAAATATTAGTAGTAGTAGTAAGTATTATCAGTAGTGTTATTATTAGTATTGTTATTATTAGTATTGTTATCATTAGTATTGTTATTATTGGTATTGTTATTATTAGTAGTAGTCTTCCCTGAGAAGGGGTTGGGCCAATTATGAATAGTTTTGAAATCCATATGAGCAAGAATGAGTTAAAATGAATTTAAATATATTTAAAAACGAAAAAGAAAAAGTTTAAATAGCATACGTAAAGAGCTACTTTGGTTCCTTTCGTTTAAGCACAGAACCTTTAGAATCAACCAATCCTCACCCCACCCCGGCAGCACAAAAAGTTAAGAGTTGTATTAGTCAATACCTCTATTACAAATTGATATTACTAGGCTGTATTAATCAATACCTCTATTTAGTGAATACCTCTATTACAATTGATATTATCTCTATTACAAATTGATATTACTAGACTGTATTAGTCAATACCTCTATTACAAACTGATATTACTAGGCTGTATTAGTCACACAACTCTCTAAAGTATTATTTAATTAATGCAATTCACGTTAATAGTGTTTGCTCATCATTATTCCGATGGTAAATAATTGCGCATATGCGTTTTTTACTGGTTGGTTATTTTTCCGTATAACGATCGCTGACAGAATGGTTGCAGTGTAATACCGATACGGAATAAAATATGTTTCTAAAAATTGAATAACTAGCTTGACACTCAGTACACTTACTATATACATACAGGCATTCCCAGAGGGCACAATATGTTGACACGACTTAGAACTAAGTCGTTGCTGGATTAACAAAATAAACACTAAGAAAGGCTGTAGGCAACATTTTACACTACCTTACCGTAGTGAGGGAGTAATTGCAGAAAATATTTTATTATCCTTGTTCGTACAAGAATAAAACTAGAAAAGGATTTATTATACTACAGTACAAACACTACCAATGGATTGAGGGTAGGGGATCAACTTGACTTCGGGTTGAAAAACCGTGATCATAGTGATTGGAATAGGTCCACATGATCTGTGATAAAATAGTTCGATAGTTATAGAACTTTGTTTACTAATGTTTTATCAAAATCAACAACTTTATTTGCAACAAAAATGTTTGCAAACAGCGTTCATTTACTGAGTCCTACATCATGCGAAATATTTTATGTGCAATTGATGATATATAATTAACTTTATTAATCACGATGAAATCAAACTAGGTGCTTATCGCCAGATTAACTACTGGGTTAATAGCAACAAAGTGAACTGCATTCTCTATGTCAATGTAATACAAACCACTTGTCCACTTTCTACCTTTAAAGCAACCGTGCGTTTCAAATATGGCATTAGCAAATTACACAGACACTACTAACAATCATGATAGCTTAGTTTGATAATATATTTTAATAGGAAGCCTTTAATAGTTCCTCTTCACTCATACAAAATGATTGATTGACATTGATATGTTTCCACGAGTGTTACACGGCTTTGTAATGTATAACGTCACGCAGTATTTCTGAGCAAGGTCCAAGTTTTCGAATCAGTTACAACTGAAGATTTCCACAATGTAAAATACGAACAAAATTATAAATTGCAATGAATATCATCTTTTGGCTATGAAATATGTTTAATCATGTTAAGATGGACACAATGACTTCAAATTATTAGTGAATGGGAAATTTAATAAATACACATCCTTGTTGCTGAACGACATGACCTGATGGACTTCCATGTCATGTTTGCTTTTGAAGAGAAGACGATTCAAATAGCACAAGAACGTGAATTACTAGAACAATTATTCATATTCAGATCCAATTAGCATGTTTTAGAGAATACAGCCAGCTGTGTGAAGAAGGACATGATCAACCACATAAAGAATAGAAACCCTTAAAATAGTCTTCAACGAACAGCAGAATGGTGAATCAACCGTTTCATGGAGTATCCCAGCAGTGCCTGGCTGCACATATTTAGAGTTATTATATCTGCCTTTTTAGACTATATTCAAAATATGTTCAAAACGTGTTCTTTTATATATTATATATGACAATCCCGCTTCAATCCAGGACCTACACTAATTATTTCGAAATGTGCATCTCCAAGAACACGGAAGCAGTCTTCACAATGGCGACAAAGAGAGGTCTTGGATTGGCTATTGACAATAGCTAGACATATTTCTCAAGTGACGCGTATATTTTTACAAACATTGTCATTGTGTCAAAGATGACGTCAAGAATCAGAGACAAGTGCATGTCCTTTATTTTACAAACTAGAAAATATACAGCAACTTCATGCAAATGCGTAGCTATGCAATGCTGGATTCAGGAGGCCCTCCAACAAACTTTAATTACATAATAATTTTATTTCTTGTATTGCATAGGAGCATAAAAATTATATAATTCTAAACGATTATATGTGTGTCCTACGCGAAGTTTGGTGAATCGCGCAAAATCCTTCAAATAAACCAATGACGAACAAATTGATAATCTGATCTGATTTCTCTATACTAAAAAAGTTGGTATCAAACCTAGTCTCTAACCAACCGAGAATTTCTATAACAGAGTTACCTTATTTTTTACAGTTGTGCTTTGCGTGTTTCCTTACCCACTCGCCCAATCAAATTGTGTCTACACCCGCAATGCTGCTGTCGCGCATGTAACTACATAATTATTAGATCTATATTTTAATAGTACACAGCTAGATTAGCTTCAAAGCCTCTAGAGCAATTAAAAAATATCTCCCAGTCCATTTTTGTCAAGCAACAACTAAGAGAGCGTCAGGAATCTCAGGTATAATTTACGGGGGGTGAGGGTGTGAATATTCATTTGTCTCTGTTACAGAGGCTACAAAAGTTCTTCTTCCGAAGTTGGAACAAAATTAACAGAAAGAACTACTACAGCAGAAAACGATTCTTCGAGATCTTCCTGTTGATAAAGCTGCTTTGCAACAACAATTGCAAGAATAAATACTAGCAATTGATAAAGTTCATGAGGAATCCGACGCTGCAAGAGATTTTGATACGACAAAACCAAATCCCAAACATCCAGCCCGATTTAAAATAAACAATAAAACATTAGCAGATTTAGCTGGTGTACCCATATCAGAAATGTAAGTTGTCTTCCTGTAGACGATAACAAATTTTTAAAAAAATGTTCAAACGTGTATCTAATCCCACACGTGTATGCGCCAGTTTACAAAGATCAATATGTACTAGACAATCAGTACTTTTTTATGACGCCCGAGAGTCGAATCAGCATGGACGAATCAAACTGCACGTTCGCGTGCAAGTATATATTTCTTAGCCAATAGCACATTTATTGAAGTAGAAGGTGAAATGTTATAAACATATAATACTAAGTATGGATATGACGTTAGAATTGGTTTTGTTAATAACTGTATCATGGCGTTGTTCAAACTTGCCAGGTATTGTCGTTGACATAGTTGTATATTCAACGCCCGCTGTTACCGATGGAACCGTCGTATTATTATCAATAATAAAAATGACATCGCTTGAAGTTGTAACTATTTGTGCTTCAGCTGTAATAACATTTGCCGGTGTTCTTAACATCATCGCAAAAAACAAATATACATTCAAAATTACAAGCGGATACAATAAAACTACACATGGCGATGTGAGCATATTCTAAGTTATCATTGTTGATTGCTTCATATCTCAATGATTGAATACTATCCTATAGCGTGTTCACATAAATAATTAATATTTATATGAACCCTTATTCAATACTTAGATGATAAAATCATCGACCTTACAGATGGAGAACTAGACAACACAAACCGATATCAGATATCACCTGTTTCGACTTCAGGGACAAACTTAGCGACCTAATCATGTTTTGTATCTATATATTTTCAGCATGTTTTTATGTTTTCCAATTTCATTGTTTTTGTCATTTGTTTTTCTGTAGTGTAGTCATATCATTATTGATGGTGTAAAGCGCTTAGAGCTTTTAAAGATTAGGCGCTATACAAAGTCCTCATTATTATTATTATTATTATTATTATTATTATTATTATTATTATTATTATTATTATAACATAATTAGGACCGATCCGGTAGCCTAGTGGTTTGAGTGTCCGCCTTAGATGCGGGATAACGTTGTTTTAATCCCCAGCACAGTCATACCAAATACTTAGACTACTGGTACTAACAGCTGCCTCGCTTAGCGCTCAGAATTGAAAGGTTAGGGTTAGGACTGGTCAGTCTGGTGTCAGGATATTGTGACTGTGTGGGACATCATATTACAAGTCTACAACATCACTACGAATTGTCATTCTTCAAACGTCGTATCAATATGTGATTTTGTTAAAGATGCCTTAAAAATCTAAATCACACACACATAATTAATTTTTGCTGATTCTTGTACCGATTTCATATTTTCCTGAGAAAAATGGTATTTTTAAAACAAATATCATTCATCTTTCATAAATGAATGAGGTGAATGGAACTCAAAATATACAATGTTCATCCCTTTGACAAAGTCAACGCAGAATATTTTGAAAAAAATACATACAATACTAATTTCATTAATAAAAAAATAACATAATCTGAATCAGAATAATTATTATTTGCGTTATTAT
Source organism: Unio pictorum (assembly GCA_030141615.1). Lineage (NCBI taxonomy): Eukaryota > Metazoa > Mollusca > Bivalvia > Unionida > Unionidae > Unio > Unio pictorum. The sequence continues at coordinate 2,278,513 of JARLTB010000248.1, read as the reverse complement.
TCGGTGCTCAAGTTCACAATCACTAATGAGTTTGTCACCGTCGTGAGACAATTATTCAACTTATATATCTTTGACTGTGGCCAATGATCTTAACATAGACTGATAAACCAATTTAATTAATCGATACTATACTGGTAATATATATCTAATATATATCTATATTCAGACTTTCGTTGTACTAATGATTAAAAATCTACAAAAATCTTGTTTTATTAGGTTGATCAAAAATGTTTCAACCTACCTGTTGTAAGTTTTGAACTGCATAAAGAATATGATTTTCAAAATTCAATATATAATAAATAAATATTGAAATATAAAATATTTCTGAATCTGAATAATTTTTTTCTGAATCAGGACAATAATTTTGAAATACCGTATAATACAATGGAAATATTAAAAATAATGTGAAAAAACAGCACTCAAAATTGTACAATACATTGGCAAAAATTGAATTTATATTTGAGTAATATTTAGTAAAATATAAGATTACAAATATATAATAAACAGTAATAATGATGATACTCATTGGGTATCCTTCAGCTAGTATTTGCCATTCCATAAGGGTTCCTTTCTACAAGGTCTTTATTTTGACCGACACTCTTTGAATGCTGCATGGAGCACCCATCATGAGGCTATCCTTTCTTGACCATTATTTCTTAATGTCCTTGTATAGGTATAACTTTCAGTGAGATTTGAGAGCTCGTCATTGCTACCTTTTATGTTTGACTATATATTCAAGGACGACACGATACATATAATGAGTCTTCTCTACAATCATCAAATTTCTGGACACCCTACCCCATAATCAAACCTTTAGAGGGTCAGCACTCGAGTATGTGAATTCAACACGCTAGTACTTAATCACGAACCAGCCTTGCGGATACATGTTCAAAAAATTATTATGAAGTTACCTATACTGGATTCCCACAAATGATCAGAATACTGTACAAGTCATATATGTTGTAACTGCAGTTTGGAATTATTTCAATATCTTAACATACGCATAAAAAATACACATATATTTCTGCCAGATGCGATTGGGAGAAACATTATTGAAGTATTACATGACTGTTTACAGCTATCTCACCGAAAGATCTAACAAAATAACGTATTGGTATTGCATACATAAGCTAGGCGTGGCTTACTGTTTTTCTGAATTTATCAGAGACGAAATCAAAAGTTGTAAACATCCATCTACTAATTGGCACTGGTATAAATTACGCTCCTCCACACACAGCCACACAGATAGTTAAATTACTGAATATAATAATTACGATTACTCAACCAATAATCGGTATAGAAAGAGAGGCAACTGCTTAAGTAATCTTCCAGAGACAAGTTTGTTTGACAGAGTTATCTCCTTTAATTGGAATTTTTTTTTTGAATTTAAGACGATAGGGCGATTGCAAAATAATTTGTGTTTATGCCGTTATTGTGGTTCCGGATATTTGAATAATCGCGATTTATGTTTTTCAATATTATCCGTAGTCAAGGTAACATTTACATGATGATACGATATTATATAATATAAAACGATCTAATTAAAATTGCAATCTCTCTACTGGCGCGTCAATAACCGTCATTCGTCCACCACAACATTTAAGTAAAATCGCTTTAAGTGAAGGTATAACAATAACCGCTCTGTAGTTAGAAACTACTGTAATGTTTATGTTGACACGATACCGAAAGTGTATATCAACAACCCTTTGTCTAGTTAAATCAAGATGTTCCAACGAACAATAATAAATCGGATACAGCGTTGTGAAATCTCGTTAAGATATCTGCCTACCAGTATCTACAGTCTGATCATCTCTCATAAAAGTCATTAAACGATTTTATGCATGTGCTACATGATTATTTGCTAAGTTTGAAAATATATCTTCAGATGGTTCGAGTTGACCATTTGTCCTCAAAGAAACCTCAGAAACCCCAAATGTATCAAACACCATTGTATTGTGTTATTGACAATTTAATCCATTAGTTTGAAAAACAATGAATATGTCTTGGTACAGAAACGTCTTGCTATACGCCATGTAAAAAAACCATTTTGTATCTGTAGCTACTGACAAGCATTATAACATAGATTGATCCATAAACCAGAGTAATTGATGTTATTCATCAATAGTTGGTGTCATTACCGGCATCCATAAAGAAAGTTTTGTTAACATAAAGTTACCAGCATCAACTGTGTTGGTTCAGCAGATTGCAAAATTGTCGATGGTTTCTCATACGAGAACTAATGTGTACTTAGCTCCATAAATAACCTTTCTAACATTTCAACAAAATACAAAGATATGAGCCAGCAGAATTACATATGAAAATATTTCATCGTCATTCAACATTAATCTACATGTGGCAAATCTTAAGTTGATATATTTCATCATTAATGCAATTCAGTTCCAGCTGCATTCATTCTCACGTTATTGTTTTCAGTTTGATCAGTGGCACATTTTGCAAACGTCATTGACGGACCAGCTGATCTTCTATAATCATCAGAATATCTAGCTAAACCCAGTAGTGTTGTAGCAATATCAACATTTTCAAGACGTGATTCATAATTTCTCCCGTCAATCATGTATGTGTCACAGTTAAAGATTGGCATAATTGCAGTTTGAACTAAACCACTTGTGTTACAAATTTCGTAATATGTATCATTTGCTTTCAAAAGTATATCTTGTACCTAAACGTTTCAGCGGGTAAGAAATATTTACTTGTAATCTGGACTTGAAGTTCGATACGCTCACTGATTTCTTTGTTTTGCGTCATAGGAATAATATTGATAATCGCGCACAGATTCATTTTTGAGATCCGGTGCGTCCATACCAATTGCTGGTTCAGATACATGTTTAAACATTGTATTTTAATTCTTATCGTCTAACATGAAGACCACTTCCTGCTATCAGACTGTAAATTATATATTTCTCTTTTCAGATAGTGGTACATTAGCCAATTTTGATAGTTTCTGATTTTTGACTTGATTTATTAATTCAATGACAGTTGCAGGCATACCTTCAGTGCTATATAACTGTACTGACTGGTTTTCGTCGTAATAAGTGTGCTATTCTATCTTTGATAGCCATGAACATCGCCGATTGCACCAGAAACTTTTCGCTAACAACTTTAATCATTGAAAATTGTTTTGCGATAGGTATTACTTCGGGAGCTATCCTTATAAATAAACGCAGAACAACATCACCGAGTCGATTTGCGTAAGCTGCTTGATATATTGGCAATCGTGAATGTTTTGTTATTTATTTATTTTTTTATCTAATCACTGTGATAGTCATCAACGATTTTATCAATAAAAGATCGGTAAACGCTAACGTCCATGTTACAACCTGTAAAGCATTATTTCCAGCTCGTGTTCTACCAACCAGAATTTCTAGCCGTTATACGTCATCGAGAATATTGTTGACATGAAATAAGAATATTTCTCCAAGCAGTGCTTGATAAATCACTTTCAGTACCACCAGAAGGAAAATCATCTAGATCATTATATGCTTCCATGTCATCTCTCATTCTTTATCCACGTCTTTATTAAATTTAACATCATCTGGATTGTTTTTAAAATTACCACCCTTATTATGACGAATTTTATATTTCATTTTACGATATTCAATTTAACGAAGTCTATGATATTTGGTAAAATATAACAAATATAATTAGTATCATCGACAAGATAACCAGCTAATTAACCATTATCCATTTAATTGTTTTTAATAAATTCCATGCTTAAATTTATCAATTATGTTTTTAATGGATGGAAGACTTTTTATCCTGTGTTTCCTGCTGGTTTAGCAACAGAAGGGCTGAATTGAACCATTTTATAGAGCCGTTGTTTTGTGAAAAAAAAACAGTTATTTTTCCTTTGGATACATCCGCTCGTCGAGTATATCAGTGTGTTTCAGCAGAGGGGCTAAACACATATTTTTATAGAGTCTTTATTTTGACAAAATAATGGTTATTTGTAATTCATCAATTTATTTTCCCACGCGGTAAAAAAATTACATCCGCGTGTGAAGTATATCCTCGTGGGTCCCGATTAATTAACTATATATTTTATCAAATCAGATTCGATATCTTGTTCGAGGGTCATGCAAATTTATCGTTACAAATCCATGTGGGGCTGCTTGAGTACGAATAAAGAATATTTTAAAAGTTGTTAATGTCCCTGTTGCCACGACACCATGTTTGGTGAATAGTTCGTAGCCGATGAGTGTCAACTCCGTTAAATACCGCGAGAATATTATAATTATCTCTGATCACGTTTAGTACTTGTGTATATCGTTGAGTAACATATATCATGTCGGCGTTTTCGTGTCTTCCCAGGGAGAATATTTTAGCTGGATTGTTTTGTTTATCTAACATTATATCATATTATATAACCAGATTGTCAATACTCTCTTCGATATTCTCAACTTGGGGAGCTTCATCAATATCACATAACTATTGTATGAATTTATATTGTGTGAAATGCAAAACTAGTATATCAACGATTGATTCAACATCTATCACAACTAAAAATAATAGAGATGCGATCACTGGCAAGTGTTTACAGTGTGGTATTAAAAAAATTCCAAATTGTTAGTATAAAAAAGGAATTTATATCGCCGCCAAGTTAACAAAACTCCAAGGAGTTTCTTGGGGGAAATACCCAAGAGAAAACACCTTTCAGGATATAAGAATATAGTTATTGTGGACCGTGAACTAGACACGACATCCGACTTGATAACCAAGATAAGCCCCGACCTGACGAATATCCGATAAACGCTATAGATAAGGCTTGTCATGCTCATGACGTTGCATATCGAAGTAAAGACCTTCAGCAACGTCATAACGCAAATATAAAATCCGGGTGGATATTGCGATTAGTAAACTTGCAACGGCGGCAAGAGTACAAAATACCATAGCGGCAGATTGATTATCGAAACAAGCAATATTGCAAATTTATCTACCACCACCGAAGAAGATTCAATATGCGTCGTTTGATGTTAGTGTTCCAAATGAAGTTCATCAGGCCGATACATTTTTTCTGCCACATGATACTGTAAAAAAAAGCACATTTACAAGTATGCGTTAACCGTCGTTGGCATTGCTAGTAGATACAAAGAGGATGAACCACTAACAACAAGACCGCATCAGAAGTTGTTCCCGCCTTCAAAAGAATTTATCGTCGAGGTCCTCTACGTTTGCCAAATCTCCTCCAGAAAGATCCTGGTAAAGAGTTTCAAGGCGAAGTATCATGAACGATAATGCAATATAATGTCACCATACAACGAGGACATACTGCAATACATCGCGATCAAGCAATTGTTGAGCGGTTTAACCGAACACACGCAGATAAATTATTTCATTATCAATACGCGAAGGAATTCATCGAGTATAAACGATCTCGTGAATAGGTCAAGATATTACCAAGGATAATTACCGCACTCAGCAATCAAACTACTCGAACGATCAATATGAAACCGGTTATCGCCATCACAAAAAAATATAAACTTACCTCGTCGTGATTTCTCAGCGCAGATATTACCTAGTAATGGTACTGTGAGATATTTATACGAACCCTGTGAACTTGAATGTGGTGAAAAGAGGTCAACTCATCCTATATGGAGTATCACATCACAAAATATTTAACGTTGTAATATCTAAAAACAGGTCTTCAATTTATAGATTAGATTCAACCGCTCTACAGCATGGATTAACTTGTGAACTATAACAAATTATCCCAGATGATACTCCTATAACACCGCGTGGTCTAAACTGATATCATCGTCAATTTTTTTAAAAATCAATAACAACTCGTCGAAGCTGATTTATTCGTCGTACTCTTGATACAGCAGTCGTATCTGTAATTGTTAATCCCTGTTATGAATGTTTCGTTAAAGCGTGGCCTAACACCCACGGATGTTTATCGGAGCACGGCGTGTCTTCAGCAACATTGATATCAACCAACACAATATCAATATCAATTAACACAATATCAATATCAATTAACACAATATCAATTAATACAAATCCTTGTTTTTCATATTTTGCAGGAATATCAACTCCGATGTTTTGTCGGGGGGTATCCGCGGGTCTATAAAATAATGGAACTTCCCAAATCGGGAAATTTTCTTTATGTGTTTGAAATAATTTTACTTGAAGTAGATGTAGGATCTTAATTTGTCGGGGTTTACATCGTCTAGAAATCACTGATCGAAGTTTCAGGAACTTTTTTACGAGTTATTTCACATCGCGGCTTTTAACTCGGTTAATTCCATGTCAAGTGATCGATGATCTGTGTTAATTTCTTCGTAGTAATCTACCGTTGTTGTTAACCAACAATGAGGAGATTCCCCGGTAAACGGTGGTGGTTACCCGTTTTCTTTAACAAACACTCCAAGAATGTTTTAGAAGCTTCAGTGATACCGTACACACTTCATCCCACATAATTATCCCAGGGATGTGTTTTGTTCCTATTCGTTCAGGAGTCCAATCAGTACCATTATACCGAAAGAATATATGATATGTACAAGTGTTTACTCCTCTTAATTTCATCTCCCTAACAAGACGATGAGTCGGAGTTAGCACGATCATGTCGGAGTTTTTTCCAAATAAATAATTACTCGTGTTGTCTTACCAAATCCTCCTGGACCGTTCAAATAAAAAATTTTATATCATGTTATCGGATCGTACACGGATGGATACGATTTTATTTCCACGTTTGCATCCTCGCGATAATTATCCTCGATGGGAACATCAGCTGATTCACAATATCTGGGTAATGTTTGTTGTTTAATCTCCAAGTTCCCCAATCGCCTTCCAACCTAGTAAACTCCTTCAGGTTTTTCCGGTATTTTCATCGAAATAAAATTAATCGGTGGCAACTATAATAGCAATGTCAGAACATCTATTTATCATTGAAAGTAAATTTATCGAGACATACGCTAACATCGACGATCTTAAATGAGTTTACTGCAGTGATTCCACTTCAAAATATTCAATGATAGCTCTTAATGTTTCCTTTTTATATAAAGAAGCTGTTTTCCTTGAGGTAAATATCTCACTTTTTGTTGTATACGCGATTGTAAAATCTAGTTTAGCGACATCAAAGACCAATTATGTGCCATGTGATTTCTGATCGCACTCAACCCTGAGTACATTTTCCAATTATTCTTCTTCCGAGATCTTTTGCCTCGAGCTATCGTCCTTGACTTGTGCCTCAGTCGTCGCATTATTCAACGGATGGTAACCAAACAGATGTCTCCGCCCGATATGATAACGATAAGGAAACAGTCAACGACGTTAACATTTTTTGTCCAACATAAATCGCTAGTGTTATCGGAGGCCATCTCTCCGTTGAAAAATGTTTTCCAACCCAGATATAAAATATCGGATGAAGATTTTCAGCAAATTTAAATGACGTTACACGAGCAAATCCCGTTAGATCAAATTCAGGCAAAGGTCCAGTAATCGCAACTTGAGCCATTTCATTTGTGGGATAACTGAAGCGTGTAAAGTATTCACCGCATTCAACACGCCCAAGAACACTTCCGGGGTAAGCGTGTTACCATGTCAAAGGAAATCATATATTGAATGTTATAATTTGTGTTTCATAGTCCACCATGGCCATATGGGATATTGCAGCCGATGGAACTTTATAACAAATTTTTTGTTATTGCTATGCAGTCGTCTGTATTCATCTTCGTGAGGTTATTCATTTCGTTTTTGAAGTTCTTCCGTTCGGTATAAATTTCCGTTTGTTCTCACAAACTGATCGTTTCCTTCTTCTTCGTCGCTTTTAAATAACTGTACTGATACAGGATCGCTTTTGTTATCTCGTAGATAAAATCAAATATATTCCCTGAGTAATATGTTATTATTCACGACGAAGGGAATACTCGTATAGAAGTTCTCCACCTTTTTTATAATGACCAGACGAATGTAAAACCTCCCCGGTAATAGTTTGTACTGTTATTAAGAATTTAAATCTTTTCTCCAACTCGATAACATCGCTTATTGACGCTCCAGTTTGTTTAACTGATTCTTCCAACATGGCCATTTTGGATTGTCTTAACTCGGTTAACCCGTTTCTTGGTTGAGAATTATTGAAATGTTCTTTTACTCGTTCAGCCACACAATTTAACCGCAATGAAATTTTCATCCGGGAAAATTTTTCAATGTCGGTGGTATTTTTTGTGTAAATTTCATAGGTCAACGCGGTTACGAGATATGCTCGATTATAATATATGCTTTTAACACGCCGGATATTGTTCTCTCTTTTACAATTATAGGCTTTTTTGTTGAATGCAGTACACGCTCACGGTGATTATAAACTCTTGAATCCTTTTTATAAAATGTTACTGAATTTCACCTAAATGAAATATTCTACCGATTAGAAATTTATCCTTGATAACATTTCAAGGGTACGAGAATCAGTAATAGTATAATCACCACGAAGTGTTCGATACGTGGACCAAACATAAGCTGCGCCAGCTTTTCAAAATTCGCATTTCGCGTGTTTGATACTATTTGTAATCTTTGACATCCATGGCGGGAGGAGTTTTTATCCTCCAATCCAAGTCAAAAACCCTTCGTTGGGGATATTCTATTATTTCAGCAATATTGATAATTTTCGTCATTGTTGCTATTAAGATAAAATACATTTAAATAAAATATTTATATATAATGAGGAATTGCAATTGGTTACCAATTGGAGCAGCCACTCGTTGTGGTTAATTCTGCAGAAACGAGTTTCGTGTGTATCACGCACGAAATATCCGTCGAGGAAGCCCAGGACCTCAGCCTTGTATCAGTTGCGTTATTGGAGTACGAGGAAAAACAAAATTAACCGAAATAAACTTGATAATCGTATAAAAAATTTGACAATTTTTACCCCAAGTGAAAATTGTTTGAATTCAACCCCAAGAATTAAATCTTAACAGCAATGACCTGTTACTGCGATTAACTCGTCAGGTAAATACTTCGATATTCATATTGGAAATATGATACGAGCATCATCAGGGATACATCTGACAATATATTCGAAAAAGTTCAACAACAGAGTATCATTTTTATTACATGAAAGTTGCAATTTAGATTTTTAAAAATATTTTCATATTATACAATGAATGATATTTTAGTCGAGCATGTCAAACAAAATATTTTACAACAATTTAAACATATTATCGCGGAAGGCGACGCTGTTTTAGAACATCACGGTCAAGAAATTTACGACAATTTAGATGATTTATCGTCGGTGGAAAGTGAACGCGTGATCTAACGTCAACTTGATATCCTCGATAACGGTATTACCGCGATGACCCCTAGAAAATTCGATGAGGAAATTTCACACCAAAACGATATTTATCGTCGACGGAGTCATAAAATAGACCGCTAGGAAGCGAACAATGAATTAATTTCACAGGATTAAATTGCAACACATGTTTAACAGAAATATTGAGAGATATTGATCATATTTTGACACCGTTGTATATCGTTGTCAGGAAAATAATGGACGATTTAAATAAAACATACATATATATATATATATATATATATATATATATATATATATATATATATATATATATATATATATATATATATATATATATATTTGTAATTCGCGGACTTGATCATATCAATATAGTTGTGTGGTCATTATTCAGTTAAGCTATATACTTAAATCGGTTACGAATTCTACGTACCATGTGATGGATACCCAAGCTAGATTTGTATACGTGGTAGTTATTGTAAATCGTTCAGTTGATCCATTATCTACTATCGCGCTAATAACAATATTTACCCCCGATGATGAACTCGATGATATATTAAATTGTTTCGACGATACTAAAAATATTATATGTATTCCTTTGATCTCCGCGGTAATATCTAACTTGTTAGTTTGTGGAAGTCGAAGCGAAGGATCCATGTTGTATCGTGTATACAACACTGATAGTTTTCCTATGATGGATTTTGGATTAATCAAGTGTGCTAATCATCCGAGCGAAATCATCCTTGATAGCTTAATGAGTTTGTTTAATATCATCGATAGATTTTTTTATTTCTGGAAGTTTTATAAAATACTATCTAATGGAGTCATAAAGAATGTTTGAACAATATTTTTAACGAAAATCTACAAATTGTTTAATTATCTTGATACTCGAATCGTAGCGACGGTAGTTCATCAACGGTGGTTTTTATATCGGAGATTTGTAACGGAATCACAGGTGGAAAACCGAATATATCATCTCCGGAGTTCGAATATCGTTTATAATTGTTCGTAGTCCAGTAAAGTGTTATATGTAGAGGTCATATTCATCGCGAAGCGTTTTAAATGTATTTGTCGACGCTGTTATTCTATCTACGATTGTTGAAACCAGAACACCAGATTTAAGTTTACCTTGAGAATATAACAACGCGATGGCGCCATCGGTAACCTCGTTCAGTTTAACCAACATACCCTTGATGGAAATATTACTAGGCTTTCATTTACCTTGACGATTGACCCAACTATCTACGAATATACATTTAAAATATCTTTAAAAAGTTAGTACTGGTGTATTTGTGCACGGTTTTATGAGGCGGTGATGACGAGTTTGAGATGGCGGTGAGTTCGTTAACAGGTTCACGGCCACATGTCGGAGGATCAGTTAATGTCTTTGTAGGTAGTGTAGAATACTAAACAGGGATTTTGAACACGGATACATATTTGAGAAATTCTCTTGGTGGCGCTAGCTCATACGAGTCAAAATAAATAATTGATTTGGGGTGTATCGCGTACGCAACCCAATGAGTTCCAAGTCCAGTGTTATCATCGAGATTTATTATACCTGTTTCTGGATTTGACGGCTGAGTGGGTAATTAATCTTTCATAAAAAATACCTGTGAAATAAAAGGTAAATCAAAATTTGACATTGGAGCTATGATCGAATACTGCCCGGGAGTCTCAATCTCTCTCCGTATCGGGTGTATCGACTGCCTGGTAATCGTAGACCTAATCCTACGGATCATCCTCTTTTGTATCCTTGTCTGGTAGCTTTGTTCAATGCCAAGGGACCCCTAGTGGCTTAGTGGTCTAAAGCGCTGTTCGTTACGAACACTGCCATCTCACCTCTGTCTGCGTGGGTTCGAGTCTATGATTCGGCTAATGTAGTTATGTGAGAACGATTGCAAGTAGCTTCTCGTGGGTCGTTGGTTCTTTCCGGGCATTTTCCGGGTTCTTCCTCCACCATTAACACTAGCCGCCATGCATAGTCTATACTGTGCTGAAGAATGACGTTAAACCATAAAATTAAAAACAATTGTTCAATGCCATGCCAGCGGCGGTGCCCACAGCACCTAAGGCGGCAGCTTTAGCAACAGCGGGAGCTTTGGCGGCAATTAGCGCTGGAATCTCAGCGAGAAAAGGAAATATTTCGTCGCATTTTATCATATTGGTAACCGCGGAGGTTGAAAATTCCAATTGAACTCCTGTGTTTGTTTTTTAACGCCTTGTTGAAATGTTTAAGCTCAGTTTTCGTCAATGATAGTTTGTTTGGTCTACCGCTATCGATCTCTTCACGTTTCAAAGTTATTTTTGCACCACACGTAGTAGAGTTTTTTTAATGTAATTTCTTTGATTGACCAAAAGTCAAAGGAACATTAACGTGATTGTACGACATTTTTATTTAAATAATACATTGATCTAATTCTTACATGTTTTTGGAAAATGTTACATGTTTTCTACTGGAGCGTCAACTTCTCTCATCTTTCCACCGCCGCCTTCAAGTGTCATTGATTTATCAATGAGAGTAACAGCCATCGCTCTATATGAACAACCAGGAGGTAGTTCTCTTTTTTTACGTAGAGGACTGAGTGCCTAGACAGATGAAGATGTTGCAATGAAAAATAATAGATGGGATATAAATTTTGAAAATCCAACTGTGATATATGTAAGCCAATATCAATATTTTGATCACGTCCCATATTAGACCACAAGCGATGATAGACACGAGCTATTTGATTATTAAAATAATCGATCAGAATTATCAAATATCATATGACAGCGCTGTTGTTTATCAGTTCCATCTACTCGTTGATTATTTTGCTATGCGATGAAAATGTATCTTGGAGCGGAAATATTTTTTGTTAACTCGAACTGCCAGGTAAATGTGCCAGTAGTAGTATTTTTCATCGTAGCTGTTATGACATCCAACCTTGATATCAATGATTTACCACCTTGATCTATAAATGATAATTGTCGTTGTTCTATATCGAGTGATGGAGTCATTATTGGCATCCAGAGTGCAAGTTTTGATAGGTCTACTCTGCCATGCCGAACAGCAGCATCGTGCCAGACTGCATCATCGTCATTTGATTTTCTCATAAGAACTGCATTATAACTAGCTCCAAAGATAACTTTTCTAACATTTCTAGAAAATCCAGATATATGAGACAGTGGAATCATACATGAAAATGTTCCTTCGTCGTTTAACATCGCTTTACGAGTTTGAAATCCTTGATTGTGATTAAGATTATTACCAGTAATCTTATTCCCGACATCAATAGAAGCAGCCCCAGCATTATATTTTGGTCGTCTTACGGTAAACTGATTATGATCAGCGTTAATAGTAATAACTTTCGCGAACATCATTGAATGACCGGCAGATCGTATATAGTCGTCGGAATATCGAGCTAACCCCAATATTGTAGCTGCGATTTCAACGTCGTTATCGATAAATTCGATCTTTGTGAAGTGCCAAATTTTCGGTCGACCTATTAATAAACCATTAGTTGTGACCAGATAGCCATTAGTTTCATCGTGGAGACACATCGTACAAGAAGGGTGCCTGTAACGGCTAGCCATCCGCTTAACTAACTGACACGCTGTTTAAAAAAGGAGGCAAGACTGACCGACGGCGACCTTGCAAAGTTTTATTTTATCACGAAAATGTCAGAATTGAGAGAACACAGAGATTCTGTTACTTAAAACCAAAGCATGTCATATTGACCATAACGTAAGCGACTTTTGGAGGGAAGCGAAAGGGAATACATTTGTTTCTGATTGGTCACGGTTAAAAAAGGGTGTGTTTTACACGAGAAATCTGTAGAACCTAATATCGCAATAGCTAAATTAGAATTCAGTCTTTACAAATTTCTCTGCAAGAGATGAAGAGGTGTAGAATTATTATTAGTAAAACTCTGGATCGTATTTTAGAGAAGTACATCCGTAAAGCAGTAGACCAGGGGAAAAACCGCAAAAAAAACATCGGTTGAGTGACGCACCAAACACAAAGAAGTAAATAGCTTTTTGGGAAAGAAAGTGAAATACGGGAAAAAAAGGAATTGTGAAGAAGAAATCGCCGTGTATACATTGATACAGTGGACTAGTCTGGATTCAACCGGATCATCCACGAGGGCAGATTATAAATAGAGAGAGGAAAGGATTTGAAGATCAACATTGGATTGAACAGAGAACGTGGTTCGATGTTATGAAAATCGAACAAAGCATTGACTTTGATTGTGACACTCGATCCTATGATGATTTTTAACTATCAGTAATACAACGGCTAATTTGTTTAATTCTATTTCAAATCTATTTGTAATTCGGTGAAAGTTAATTTCTAAACCGCGTGTATTCCTAATGAAAGCAAATTGTATGAGTATGTGTGTATTTGATTAAATTGTTTATTTATCTTTACGGAGGCTCGGAGTTGTTTTGTTCAATATACCCGCTCAGGTTACCATATACATTCTCCTACTCGAACCGGGCAATTATACCGAGGGCCGTCATCTCTTAGATAACGAGTATCAGAGGGGAGTGGGTCATAGTGTTATTATTATATGTTATACAATTCCCCTTGACAAAGTGGAACATAACACTTAACCTTTGACAAGTGAGGCTTATACAATATTATACGAGTAACGCTCATGACCCTTGAGAATCTGACAATCTTATTAGAGTTAATTATATATTGTGCGCTACTATACAGCGCCATTATACCGTTGTTGACAATCCCGACTTGGGTGGTTGGACGATTACCATGTGGATCACCAGTAGTATAATCAACTAGTCGATCATTCACCTCAATGTAAACCTCACACGATAAAAAGTAATTGGAGTTCTCATCAAACCGAAGTTAACTTCGTGCTCTAGAATTGGGATTTATCGCACTATATGTGAAAGATTGATAATTGCGCACAGAATTATTTTTTATGTACCGGCGCGTTCATATCAAAAGCTTCATTTGAAATCAAAACGAACAATTTATTCTATAGTTGTCGATCCAAATCATGATCTTGTTAAACCTCTGCCAGAGATAAAATTTGAAACAGTATTTCTTTGAGATTCACCGTCTTGATTTTTCATTCATGATTGTACTAACAAAGTTAATTTTTGATTTACTATACCATTTACTATTTTACTCACCCGCGGTGGCCTAAGTTTCGTAGACGGCAATTTTATCGGCGCTGATCTTTGTTTTTTTCAAACCAACGGCATAAGTTTTATTTCTGGCGGTATTAAATGCGGTACCAGCGAGATTACCAATTTCACTGATACCTTTATCGGGAATAACACCAATTGCTTTCATCGATAGTTCTTTGGCAACAGGCGCAATTTTCGGAGCAATTCTAGTAAATAATCTCCGAATGATATCATCGAGTCCATCTCCGTAGTATACTTTATATACAGGCAACCGTGAATGTACTACATGAACAGTAGTGGGCCTATTGTTAGTGCGATATATGATCATTTTTTTAAAGTGCTTTTTATCTAATCTGTTGACAGTCGCTGTTATAGTCATTAATTCATCCACGAATTCATGATATAAACCAATATCCATGATACAATCTTAAAATAGTCGTCGGCAGATATCAGCAGCTTCATTAATTATCTCGCGGAAACTATTTCCAGATCGTTTACTCCCGATGAGAACTTCCAATCGTTCTATGTAAGCGAAAATATTACTTGGACAAGGAACGAGATCGCTACCATGAACTCCAGACGGGGTTATATTCTGAGAAAAACCCTTAACATTAATTTTAGTTTCACCAGTTGCACATTGTGAGGAAGATTTTATTATATCTAAAAGTTTTGATGTTCCAGGTAATCCAGGATCTGATTTTCCGTTGTAGACGATTCAACCTTTTTTATTTCAGCCATAAGCTCAGCATATAATTTATCTTTATATGAAGCTTTAGCTACGCCAGTCATTGCACGACATAATCCATTTTCCAATAATTTTTATCTATAGATGAAACATAATCAGGTTGTAAATAATTCGTTTAAGAAAGAAACTTACAACAACAAAAAATAGCCATTTTTCTTATAGAATCAAATTTCATATTTTTGATTTCATCACATTTACCCGGAAGAAGTTAATCGATGAAAGAAACTCTTGCACTAACATCTCTCTCCTGAGATTCAATAGTATCACCTTCTTGTTCAGTTTTAGGTTGTACGGCGATTATATAAGCTGGAGGAGGTTTTAGATATTCTTTCATTTTCCTGGATCTTTGTGCTATTTTCTCTAGTACCGGGAGAAGAGCTTTTTTCCTCGTTGTTCATTAGCAATATCTACCAATATAACCTTCTCAGTAGCTAACGCAGTTTTTTCAGTAGCTGTAGTTATAGGTTTAAAAAACTGTTCATTATCAGCAGCAAAATCAACACGAGCTTCTTGACGAGCTTGTAAGAGTCTCTTACCGGGAGAAATTTCTTAATTACTTCCAACCGTTCTGTAGTTATTTGTACTTCTCCGATATTTGTCATTATATGATAAAATATATAGTTAATTAATCGGGACCCACAAGGATATAATTGACACGCGAATGTAATTTTTTTCACCGCTTGGGAAAATAAATTGGTGAATTACAATAATCGTTATTTTGCCAAAATAAAGGCTGTATCAAGAAGTTGGCTTCAGCCTCTCTGATGAAACACATTGATATACTCGACGCGCGGATGTAAGTTTAAACGAAAAGATGGACCCAAAATAACTGCTATTTTGACAAAATAACGGATCTATACAATGGTGCCTTCAGCCCCTCTGCTGCTGGTTTTCTTCCTTCCTTCGTTGTTTTTTCTTCTTTTTCATAATACTGATAATCCATCTTGTGTACCGCTTTGCGATAGTGTATACATGATGCATGTGATGTGTCAATTTGAAATGCGTTCGTTTCCATTTTATTTTAAAACCAACATAAATCCAGTCCTCTTTTGTGCATACTGATACGATCAGAGTAACACATTTCATCAATAGATAGAAAGCTAAAACACTTAACGACACAACTGTAAAATAAACGTTTGCATGTCTGATTAATGAATAATATTATTTCACCGTAGGCCGGATATTCAGTATAGTTCTGACCCCACTACTTGAACTTGAGTCATCGTGTTTGCATCGTGAATGTAAACTCTGTGATGTCAGTCAGAGGTAATGTAAAAAAACTTACACTCTAAGGTGGCTGTCTATACAATGGTCTTCGGAAGTGAATAACAAAATACAGATCCTAGCATGACCTATGTGTCTACATAAATTGTTATTTAAAGTACATAAAAATGTACAAATTAATTCAGTTTAGAAAAGAAAAACAGTGTTAGGGAATATAACATTTGCCACATAAAATCAAAGGGAATATCCGATATATCAGAGGCATACAATTTTATATGTGGTGAGTCTAATAACTAATATTTTATTGGTGCTGTTTCCATAACATATCCCCCACACCACCCCCAACCACTACTACATGAGAAGTTTGCAGCTACATTTCAGTATGAGCGACCCAAAACAATTTAAATGTTACGTTAGGTGAAATATTTCCTAACTTTTTTGTAAAGTATCATCGATCAAACAATTTGTAACATATATTGAAGGTTGGTACTGAGCACATGTCAATTGTACGAAAAAAAATCAAATACCAGCCTCTGGTAACTGCAACTACGCAAGTATCAATCGCGATTCAATCGCTTTATAAGATGAAAAGACAACACATATATTAAGCTGAAACATTTACCTGAAGAGATGAATCTATATTTGACACTGAAGAAATACATGATTATATTTCCGGATCCATCAAAATGATTATGAATTAAACACAAAGTGCTTGCTGCATTTACTAGCTAATGGCTTATGTTACTAAGTCATCTATTAGAAACCGTTTATACGGTAAACGGGTATGAATGTCTCATTATATTTTCCGGATTATTATCAACACTTATATTACCAAGTCTGGTAATAGAAAACGTTTATATTTTACACGGGTACGGATGTCTCGTTTATTTTCTGAATGAGTATCAACGGATAGAGATGTCTACTTTAAGTTTCCGGATTATTATCAACGGGGGCATATCCGACTGCCCTTGTTTCGTTTTCAAAGTTCCATCAACCAGATGGAAAGAAAAACACATTGTGTAAATTTAATTATGTATGGGCAATATAAACAGTAGGCGTAAAGTGAAATGGAAACGTGGTGACTCCTATGAATATTGTGTAGTTTGCAAACTCGATCTCTGAATATTTCGTGATGGAAAATGATATTGAAGAGCACTGCACGAATTCCACCTAGATAATAATGACGAAATGACACACTTTCCAAATCCATGAATTCATTCTAAATGATTAACAGACGAAATCACAAAAACTAATCAAACTTAGTCAGGCTGAAGTTAGACATATCGTTTTTAATAATCATTGTGTTCTCACTATACTAATACCTAGTTGTATATATCTACACTATTGTATTTACGCTCGGGTCCTTTGATGGTGAAGAAGTCACTGGCATAATCCTATACAGATCATTCATATCTGACCAATGTCCTTGTGTGTTAATTTATAGGTTCAGCCAGCGTGGCTAGGTGAAGAAGCTACCCAGTGGCATCCCTGGGACGGGAGTTCTTCCTTTACCAAATTTATAGCCGTCACATATAGCTTTTCCTATGCTAATTTTCTTTAGCTAATATTTAACTATGTATTTCTCTGTATTCATCGTAGGCGATGCCATAATGACGTCATAGCATGTGATATGTTAAGCATGCGCATTTGATTTTATTTTGTTCCAGTGTTACATCAACCGGAAAACAAAACTCCGCCAATATAATACACCCAAATTGCCTGGAATCATCAGAACTTGGTGTTAATCGGAAGAGCGAATACGCTAATAAGCGAATCAGGTTTCAACTTAATAAGGACATAAAACGAATCGAAGGTGAGACGTCACTGTCTTCTTTATATTCCACCCTGTTCGTCTCTTTTACATTTTATATTTCATTCCATTTTTCTGTTAGGGTTTCACCAGTTAATTATTTTTCTTGAAACTTCATAGTTCAAAATGTCATCCACTTTATGTGTACACAAATTTACAACTTTACCTGTATCGAGGAAAAAATGTTATTTTCTTGTCAGTGCTCTTTTCTCTTTAGTACGATATAGGTGTAACCAAAATGACATGATATATATGCAGTATATCCCAAAAAAACCTTTGTACGAATTAAGGTCCGATTTTGAAGTTTTTGCAAATATGATTACATGTATTTTCTTCATCGCTTTGTGTGTGCGTGTGTGTGTGTGTGTGTGGGAGAGAGAGAGAGAGAGAGAGAGAGAGACAGAGAGACAGAGAGAGACAGAGAGATTGGGATGTCTTTTATCGTAATGTTTTTTGCTCTAGCTTGACTAAACTCGTGATAGACAAGATATTTCGTTTGGCAAATACATAAACATCGTTAAGACTCTGCTTATTTACATCACTGTTCTGTATAATTCAAATTCTTGTAGATGTTTTTCTTTAGAATATCTGAAACCGTATGATTTCCAATGCAAATGTCTCGCCCCCACCCTGTAAATTTTTCAATCACATTTTGACATATTTTTATCATATTTGATCAAACTAGTTTTATTCTCTTAATATATTTTAGTCTTACGATACTTAGTTTGGAGTTCAAACATCGTGAAATGTGAGTGAAGGTAAAGTATAGTTATAGTTATTTAAATACGGACCGCTCCGGTGGTCTGGTGGATAGATCCTACGCCCCGAATGCGAAATGTCGTGGGTTCGATCCCTGGGCCGAGTCATACCAACGACTTACATAAATGGTAGCAACAGCTGCCTCACTTGGCGCTCAGCATTATGAGGTTCGTGTTAGGAAATGTCGAAATGGTGTCAGGATCATGTGACTGGGTGGGACATCATGCACCATGTCTGCAGTATGCTGATCCAGTGCAAGACATCGCTATAAACTGCCACACTGCAGACATTGTAGCAATTACACACACACACACACACACACACACACACACACACACACACACACACACAAACACACACTTAAATACGTGTACTGAATATTTATTCTCCACTGAAACTCATTCAAGACAATTTCTTTAGAATATCGGAAACAGCATGATTTCCAATACCTAATTTCACTGCCCATCTCCTTGGACGTTTCAGACTTCGTATATTTATACTAACTGGTCAGACTAATTTTATACTGTTTGGATAGTTCAGTCTTACGATACTTAGTCATTTAAAAATCTTGACATGTTCGTAATGTAAACCTCAGTCACAGAGCTTTAAATGTGTATATGATTCTTCTTCATTGAAACAATTGTGATAATCGGCCTTTAAAAGATAATGTTGTTTTGGTCTCTTTTGAAAAGCCAGCAAAAGTGATGGAAAATGCCAGTTTGAACAATATTAAGTAAAGAAAGGTTTTTTATTTGATCACGTATACAAATGAATATCAACCATAATATACATATAATAAGACGACAAACTATATGTTTTAAATCGATTAAAAACAAATATTCAGTTATTAAAAGTTCGCTTTTAAAGTTGGTTCTTATATGGCGCAAAGACTTTATAAGATCCTTGAATGTTTCGATGCGCTGATAAATCACTTGGTACATTTGCAGGCACTTTATCTCACATATCAAACTACTACAGTATTTGTTAGCTCTTAAAAATCTATTTCAATGCGTATCATGAATTTAGTAGCTAACTTAAGTTCAAATATAAAAGTGAACTTTGTTTCATAAGGGCTTTTTAACGTTGCTACCAACCATATCTGCTTGGAATAAATAACGAAAAAAGACTAAAAGACAACACACTTCCTAAATTTTAACAAATATATTTATTTTCTATACTGAGAAAAACCAGCTTTCGGTATTGCTAATTAAATTCCAATGATCCAAGAATTATAGACATTTGTCCTAGTAATTAAAATTCCTGAATGAAGTTCAATTAAAGTCAAGCCATTTATCAGAGCACTTTTTTTTTTCAAAAAAAATGATCATTTGAATTCTATAATGTGAAAAAACTGAAATTCAGCCGAATCTGGTTACAAAATATTACATCTTAAAACATCTTAAAACAGCTAGATATTAAAGCACGAATGATAAAACAAAATATTTACTTCTTGCTTAGGAAACAGCTCCAAAACACATATATAAAATAGACATAACATTGAAATTTTGGATCAGAATTATTGCCGTTATAAGGTAATTCTTAAGACAATAATATATTCCATTGAGCATGAGGAATTTAGCAGCTAAATTAAGTTTAAATGTAAATGAGATTTTTGATTGTATTGGGGCTTTAAGAGTAAAGTTAAATTTTGGTATTGAAATTTCGGTTGGTATAAGAAGTTGAAGGATGTCGATTAATGGGAAAAAGTATGATTGTAAACAATACATTTTTAAAACTCCATCAAAAAGCAGTCTTTTGGGGATTTACGTTTACTGATGTTTCGACTTTGAAGACCTATTTCTGTATGTATTTTAAGAGATTTTCATGTTTAAGCTTTCTGACTGGCCTCGAAACATTGAAACTAATTTCAAATTTCCGAGTAACGTTCTTTTATCTATTCTATAGCTCGTATATATGCGTGTCTTTCTTACACTCACGTTGCTCACAGTACTGCTGATTTGCGGTCCAGAACCCACTCAGGGAACAAGATGCAACAAAGGTGTAAATGGCCGATGTAACGATGCGGGATGCTACATCTCTGGCGGAGATTGTGTAACGAATGGATCAAAATGTAGATGCAAGCCTAGAATACTGTCCAAATAATTTGATTCTGTATGTTAATATATGTAATGATTTGGATTGACAATCTGCAAACATTTATATATTCTAATGTAGTATCAGAAAGTTTTATTTTATTGTAATATTTACTATCTATTTCTTCTGAATCAGAATACACTTTTCAAAGTACAATTTATTATTATTATTATTATTATTATTATTATTATTATTATTCAAATCAAATCAATTCTATAAACACGGAATGTAGCAACAGGTTTATACAGGAGATGTGTAATTCCTTCGAAATAGGAGGTAGTCAGATGCTGCGATTAGATACTTCACTGAGGGGTAAGCAAGAAAGAAAATGGAAAATCCTTATATATAATAGAGTATTGTTATAGGACGCAAGGCTCCCGTTGTCGTCGTTATTGACATCGGCTGAATTGTTTTGCCATTGACAATCGATGCCATCCATTTGAGTGCGACGTCTGGAAAGATGTCGTCAAACGGGTTTGTGTAAAGTGTATGTGGTGTTATCTTGTAACCATCGTTGCACTTTATGTACACGGTGAATTTCCAGTTGCATTTTAGCGGCACGATACAATTTCTGAACTACTCCGTAACCTGCAAGGTGGACTGGATCGTAGTAAATACTTCCTAACACCTGCTCCATTGGTTTGATAATACGTCACCCACTCTACGATGATGCTACTTTGGGTGGGGCGAAATAGTGGTTTTGATAAAGGTTTTACGTTTCCGATGTGCCACAGGAGTGGAGTGGTGGTGGAGGAGGTAATGGAATAGCTTTGGTCTTCATTTCTTTTCTCGCTTCTGGTTTCCCTTCATTTTTCACTTCTGTTGAATGAGGAATATACATCATCTTTTAACCCAAGTTTTAAATTCTTGTTGACGAGTGGGGGAAGTGGTCAACAGAGAAGCTGCAATCTTACAAGAAATGGCAGCTGCGCAGGGTGCTTGACAGACGTCTCGCGCCTCTTCTTCCTCATGTAATTATGGGGTTACGTTTGTCTTGGCTGCTGTGGGTAGTGGGTAGTGAAGATAACTGAATTTTCATCAGAGCCTTAAATTCTTTCAGAGTGGATAATGCTATTTGTTCTACAGCTTTCTATTGATAAAGTTGCATTAGTTGCAAGAGTTGACCATACTATACCGATTTTTCTGTTTCGGACAAATTGTTGCGAACCATCAAATATTTCAATTCGTGATGTAATTGGAACATCTCAGTCAAATAAGAATTTAAAGGTAAATCTGGTTTTTGTTGGTTTTCCCAACGATTGTATTCCATTCATCGCTTGTAAGGTACTAATGTCAGTTTTCGTGCTTCCATTCGCTTCCAAATGTTCATTCTTAGGTCCTTGTGCTCCATAGGTCCCTTTTATCTTCTAGAATATTGCTACATTTTTGTACGATTTTTCTACGATTCACTTCTGACACAGCTGACGTCAAGATGCCTGCCATTGTTTCTACTAATCTTCTTATCAAAGGAGCAAACAACAATTTCAAAATCCTCCGCGTTGTATCAACATTTGTTTATTTTGACGGATGAGTATTGTCTTAGGCTAAGCATTTTGTCTGATGGGTAGCGAATCTTTGGATATGACGGACAACACTTCCCCATGTTTGACTAAATGAAGAGGCAGTACTTTTGTTTTTTTTCCTTTATGAGCCAGAGGGGTGTATGCACTTCCTTGAGGGTGCACCATTGGGTGCTTAGGAGCACATTCACAGTGATTACCGACGTTTACCACAAGTTTTGTGAATACTGGAATGCTCTACCACTAAGTGTCTTTGCGTCGTATCCAATCAATGACAGGTAACGCACATTGTGGAGGGGTTTGCAAAGGACTAAATCGGATCAGTTCTTGTTTGGATAAATTCAGTAAACTCTGTAAATTGTATGATCGTTCTTGGACTTTGATTTTGAGGAGAGGTACTTTTGTGGGAAGCTGCCATTGCCACCAAAGAGGAGTTGTAGGGTGTCACGACTGAGGGAGACGTTTAGGGAGACACAGATTTCCATTGTTCCATCAACTGCGGAAGAGCGAGTGCCAACCTGAATCGAGCTGGCATTACAAGCACCGGAAAAGTGGAAGAAACTGAGGATAAAGGTTGTGGTTTAAGAATTACGGTTGCGTTCTGAACAAATGCCTTTGTTGGATGCAAGCTCGCTTGTGTCGACCTTTACTTTTCTGGGGGTTTTCTGTGACCAGGCTTTTACACGTTACTCTTTCTTTTGGGTTCTCTCGACTTTTGTTTTGAGGAGGACTTTTAGAGCATTGTAATCCCATTTTAAAAGAACGAATGATGACACCTTGTAGAGAACTGCTACCTCTAAGTTTCAGAATTAGTTGCTATTCGGTTTGAGTGTCGGTGCGATGATCGAACAGTTGCGTCAACGTTACTTTGTTTCTCTCAAAAAGCGTTTTGTTTATTGTTGAATGTGAATAATGCCTTGCTTTCAACGTAAACCATCGTAAGACTTTGAGACTGGCTTCTAAGACGCGAGTACGTGTTTGTGGATTTGTTCGCTACTGGTACAGTACAAGGGACTAATTAATTTGATGAGTCTGAATGGACGTCATTTTGATGATGTATGAGATAGTCAAAGTGTCTAAGGTTCTTATAGATTTTTAATTGTTGTTCTTATTGTTGTTGTTGTTATGTTGACGACGAGGACGTGAACACGACATGTCCCCCATCTTGGCACCAGTCCTGAAACAAATGTTACAAAATCCCAAATAATTGGGGGTTGTGGCTTTTAAAAACACGCGTAAATAGGTGTGTGGGGTTTGAGTGCCATCATCATACGCATGAGTCAGCCAAGGCGTTCATTGCTGTGTGGCTAAGACATGCACTTGCGATTTATCTCTATAGCTTTTAAACAAGACCACGTAATAGGCATCAAGACTTATGGTGTGATGGGTTATACTTTGTTGGCATTACGGTGTTGCTCTTTTCGCGTAAACCACAGTTCGTCTTCTCCGAACATGTCGTCAAAAATGACCCAATGGATCTGAATGGGGTCAAACGCAATCCTGTCGTCTTCGCTAGAAATGCCTTCCACAAAAACGTTGTAATCGCCTTGACTTTTACGCTAGCGGCTGTACGCCGATTGCCACACTTTGTAACACCACTCCATTCGTTCAAGTGGACGATCGATAAAATGATGTTTATGTTCGATCAAACGTTTGACAAATTCGGTTTTGCTTTACCGCTTGGTTCAGCAATTAACATGTGAAAAGGATGGCTATGATATAATGCCTCCTAATTAGCACGTTCTAAGTGTTCGTCGATAACTTTGCATGTGAAGAAAGGAGGCGTAGAAACAACAGAGGTAGAATAGTTTAAGGTATGTCACTTTTGACACAAGAAACAGACAATACAAGAGATTTTATATTTTATCAGGACATGTTCATTTCAAATCCTGTTTATAACGAAAAGACGAAAGACAAAAATACATAGAAGCCAAATAGATAAGTATAGTAATAAAATACACATTGCATCGATCAAAGTGGAATATAACCACTTTCTGTACAACATGGTTTTAGTAACCAAGGTGTCCTAGAGGTAGTGTGTAATGTTCTTACAGTCTATGCATTAGGTAAAGTCACATAGGTGTCCTCCCGGAATGGTCTTTCGGAAATGTCCATGCTAGTCCTGTCCTGAATGGAGTGATTGTCTTCGGTTACAAGTTCTATTTCTGGCACTAGCACTAACATTAGTTAAAAAGCGACGTTTTTGACTGGACGTTAGATTTTAAGATCACAACGCTTAAGCATAATGGGCTACTTCTGTAGTCTAGGCATGAAACCCCAACGTTTCCAGGCAACATGTCCAATGAGGGTTTAAGTGACAAGTTTGACACACATTGTTGTAATTATCTTCCGTATCTAAAAGTTGACAAATCCTTTTCTCGTTAGGAGTCAAGAGCTATCTAGATAAAAGCGTAATATTTTTAACAGTCTCTCGAAAACATTTAAATAAGCCACCATATTGTCTTAGTAGAAATTGTTCGTAAAGTGTTGACAAGGAATCTACGGGTAAACGAAATCCCATAAAGCATGTAACTATTACGTACACTACACATCGACCACAATTAATGGGACACATTTCTCGCAATAAGTGTCGGTAATCCTCCACAATTTGAAAGTTCTCATCATTTTTCTTGAACGGAATTTGTTGTACCAATCTGTTGTACCACAAGTTATAAAGGTTGTGACATGGTAGCTGGTTTTATACTTCATTTTGATGAAGGCGATACATGTACTTTGTTAAATATATTTGATATAAGTCATTTATATTTATTTTTATTCTTGCTTTGTTTGTCAGATTCAAATTTGACATTTTAAGTTAAGATTTATTCATTGGCAGGGGGGAGTGACTTGTACTTTACAAAATTAACACCAGGTGTTGATCTCATTTCTGACCTGGCTTCAGAGTTGTAAACAAGCTTTCAAAATGATTGGTTGGTTCCAAGAGCATTATGAAGATTTATATAAACATCTTTCTATTTTTAGTTGGGTCATAAGGTGTGTACGTGGGTTTTTGAACGTAAATTATTTCTAAGGGTTTCTAGAAGATCATGTGATCACTTCCTTGTTTACGTAAAAACAGCGATATAATTATGTTTTGGAGCGAGCTATGCAGCAGAAGAATTTGGGCTGTTAGAATGTTAAGTTGTGTGTCGTTTTGAGTTAACTTAAATCACCTTGTACTAGAAATTATGTCAATTCGTTTGGATCAAGAGGAATTATTTTGTTTTTTTATCTGGAAAAGAATTGTGCTCATACATTTATATTAACAATAACTGACTTCATCAAGTGACATCGTCATCCATATTGAATACTTCGCTGGGATTCGATCTCGGAATTATTTAGACATTTCATTACCAGGACTTTTGAATTAATTTTGAACTTTTTACGAAAACCCTGTTCAGTGAGCTCGTACCTTTTGAGAAGTGCTTCCTTTAGGACGTCGTACTTAAACACATCGTCTCTCGGA